>JAWWTY010000037.1:2711983-2761318 GCA_035222235.1 Margarornis squamiger
GTCCTAATCAGGGTGGGGATCGTCAAAGTGTTTACACACTAAATTGTTGTCATGGGGCAATTGTTCACTGCTGCCAGAATATGGCCCAAGACAAAATGGGAGTCATCAATCAAACAGAAATACAGAGACAACCGAGACATTTGCCTTCCAAGTGGCAGACGCTCATGTTGTCACAATTTCCAGCTGGAATGACTTATTTTAGTTACACCACTGAGATCAATCTTGGGCTGCCAGCACTGCTTTTATTTATCTGGTAGATCGAAGCAAAACAAAAAACCCATCACCTACAGCTCGCTTTCAGTATTTTGATGAGTCTCAAACTCATTGGCTCCAGGGACTGGAGTTCCTGCCAAAAACACTTCAACTCATTCATTAAAATTTAAGCCAACGTTTCCAAACGTGGGTGCATGAGACAGAACAGCTGGATTCATTATTCTTACGACATTGCAAGTGATGTAGTTTCAAAAATGATTTCTATTCACTTTCCTAAGTGCTTTGCTCTGACAGAGATACTGATGACTGTGAGTTCTCAACTGACCTCGTTGTCATTGTCTTCAGTGAAACAAAGGAAAAAGGAGTAGGATTGTTTAAACCTTTTCTCTCAAAGCTTGACACCCAAAGCAGTATTACGCTGTCCCGTGGGAGTGAGATATTTCTTCCTATCCCCAGGCTCCCCAGTGCCCAGTTATCCCAATTTTCTCACATTTCCCAAGGCTCCAGACTCTGAACACCCTTCTCCTTTCATGAAGAAATAGGTCCCAAACCCTGACACAGCACCAGTGTAGTGATTCCAAGTAAACATGTGAATTATAAACAAAATCCCAGCACTAACAGTCCTGCCATAAGCTCATCATACCCAGCAGATATTTTTAAATCAGCTTTTCTGAGAAGACTGAGTAAAAATGAGATACGTGGCAAAGTGGTTTGGGCACTTTGGAAAATTTTTCCCTTCGGTCATCCAGAATAATAATTAGAGCCAGAAACTTGCTGGGACCCCAGGGATCATCTCAACTTAATGCCCCTGGTATTGATCTCATGTTTATGCAATCACCATCATCGGTCAATAAAGGCTATAAATGGCTCCCACATGAGCACTAAGAAGAATCAAAGCTCGTGTTTTAAAGGGGGAACGGATTGTAAACAAGCCATTCACTTTCAGCATTTGTTCTAATGTTCACACTACACGACAAACATTGAAATAAGCTCATTTTGGGTTCAGCAAACAGCACTGATGTAGTGGGCTTTCTCACTTGTTTGTGACAAGCTATTTGTTTCCTGCCTTTACAGAAGGCTGCAATGTAGTAACTGAATTTTGCCATGAAGACGAGCTTGACTAGAGCTCCCCAGAAATTCAGTTCCTCCTTTTGGCCATGGGAAATAAGAGTGTGGCCTGATTTCTGGTAGAAGTGGGCACTTCTCTTACACACTCTAACACAGGTTTGACAAACCCAAAAACACCCACTGCTCTCCTCTTACTACAAGAAAAGCTTGACAGCCAACTCAGACTCGTGATGGTAGGTGAGATGAATCCCTTCTCCCCATGGAACTGTGCACAGCACACCTGTTAATAATCCAAAATTATGATATATCACTGTCTCCCTGCTGTTGTTACTTGAGCTGAGCTTGTCACCGCTGTCCCAGGGTAATCAGCACAGCAGTTAAACCAAATTTCTCATGCCTAACTTGACCTTATATACCTTGATACGTTGAAAGCTTAAACAGGGTGCCTGTACTGGGTGCTGTATGAATGACTGTATAAATGCATCCAAGGCCTTGTTTTAATGTTAACTGAAATAGGACTGGGTTCTGAAAAAGGGCTCAAAAATGCCTTTTAACACCATCCCTTCAAAATAAAACACACAGAGTCTGTATGAGGGAAATCTGCATAGAAACACAATGCCAGTAAATACATCCAAGAAACAGCCTCTCTGTTGCCATTGGTGCTTGCAAGGAAAGCATAAAAAGTTTAGTATATTAGCATATTATTTGCACTAAAGAGTAAAATTACCTGTATATTATGCCTTTGGAATGGAGGAACTGGAGCCCACAAATTATTTCAGCAGCATAAAACCTGAGTGAGAGAAGGCACAAGTGAGAACAGATTCTTCCCACAGGCATTTGCAACCAGACCCCAAAAGATGGAAACTTTGCCTCCACAAGAGCCGGAATTTCAGTAGGTTCCCAGAAGGTTTGGAGTGTCTCCAGAAGGCTTGGGGTGACTGGGTTTTACTGATGGATGATGTGAGACTCCCAAAAGTGTGCCACACAGCTAGCAGCCCAATTCCCAATGAAACCACTCTGTGAAATGGCAGGAATTTGGAGCCTACTTATCTTCAGGGATGTGGAAGCCACGCTGCATGGCTAGATGCATTTTTCTCTAAGTAACTGATTCTGAGGATGGTTTCTTCAGCGCCAAAGGATGTCTCCAGAGCAGCTGTGGAGCAAAAAACTACCACCCAGCTCCTACTGCCCACTCTGCCTTGCCTCAAAATAGGATCCCTGTAACAAGAAAGGCAGACCGTGCCTGTACCTCTCCCTTATTTACATGTTTGAAGTAAACCAATGAATTACAGTGATCATGGAATAATGCAATGGTTTGGGTTGGATTGACCTTAAAGCCCTCTAAAGTTCTAACCCTTGGCCATGGACAGGGACACTTTTCACTATCCCAGATTGCTCCAAGCCCCATCCAACCTGGCCTTGAGCACTTTCAGAGACAGGGCAGCCACAGCTTCTCTGGGCAACCTGTACCAGGGTCTCCCCACCCTCACAGGGAAGAATTCCTTCCCAATATCTAATTTAAACCCATGCCCTTTCAGGTTAAAGCCATTCCTCCTTTTTGTATCCCTCCATGCCACACCAGACTGCAAACTGCAAACTACAGTGAATGCCACAATCAGTAGCTGCTGCAAAAACACTGGACTGGTCCCAGCAATGGGACAGGCAGGTGGGCATCTGGGATGGGGAGCACAGACACTCCTTGGCTTGTCAAATTGCCCTCGTCACTGCTCAGATTTATGACTTGCTTTTCATTGACTCGCAGAATCATTAAGGTTGGACAAGATCTCTAAGATCATCAAGTCCAATCATTTCCCCAGCACTGCCAAGGCCACCCCAAACCATGTTGCCAAGTGCCACATCCACATGTTTCTTGAACACTTACAGGGATGGTGATTCCACCACTTCCCTGAGCAGCCTGTTCCAATGGCTTCTTTCAGGGAAGAGCTTTTGAAAGCTCATCCATAATATGAACTAGCAACTTGGTGGCCTTTCTCTGGAGTTTTTTTGAGTTTGAGGTCTTTGTTCTCAACACATTTTACCCAAAGCACATCCTGCTGCAAAGAGGCAGCATCAGTGTGAAGAATGAAAGTGCCCTCCCAGAAGGGAATGTAACCAGAGGATCATATGGCCCTCCAGTGTGGCACAGCTCTGCTTCCTCAGGTCTTCAATGCACTGGCCCTCAATTCTGGATATTCAAATGCTTTTGAAAAAAAATCATCAAAACACTGATTTAAATGACAGTGTGGGTTTTTAAAAAAATTAAATTATTAAATAAAAATTAATCCCTATAGTGGCTTCAATACTGACTTTCAAAATACCTTTTGCTTGCAGGAGGATTAAAAGCACATTTCATTTACTCTAATTCTTCTATTTACTTTAATCAAAACTAAATAAATTTTTAATTCTCTGTTGGCATATTAATGTTTTGTTCAAATTTACCTTTTGTACTTCTGATAGGTTTTATCTCTTTCCCCCCATCCCCTCAAACCTTAAAGGGAAAAATGGAAAATCCTATTACTTCTAACAAATAAGAGCCTCACCTCTGACCCCTGGAATGGGAACCTCAGCTTAAGCAGGTCCTGCAGCTTGGCTACAGGATTGCAAAGAACAAGATATTTGGTTCCACAGATAGCTGAAAATGCATTTCTTGGATTTCATTGATGGTGGTAAATCTGGGATGGAGGTTGGGTTCATGATGTCATTATTGGGGCCTCTGATTAAGGGCTGAGCAAGAACTCAAGGAGTGCAACAGAGAGACCCCAGGGCTGCTGTAATTCACAGCAGAGAGCTGCAGGTTGCTTTAAAATGACCTTCATCCAGGGGAAATGTAAATAAGACCCTGAGATTAGCTCAGTTGGTGAGAGCATGGTAATAACAACATGATTGTGGGTTTGATCCCCTTATGGGCAATTCACTCAAGAGTTGGACTTGATCCTCGTGGGTCCCTTCCAACTCAGGGTATTCTGCGATTCTCATTCTGAAGATCTGAGGTAGGTTTGGGGCTGTTTACAGACAGTGGAGGCACCTCCAGAGGAGATGCCACAGCTGGATTGGGTGGTCCCTGCTCTGTTTGAGGGACTGCAGGTCTGGGAAGGGGACTAATCCATGAAGGACAGCCTAAGGGAGAGCTCCTCTCCAGCTCAGCTCTGAACAAGTATGTGTGGGACCATGCTGAGGTTAGTGCAAAATACAGGAGCCAGGTCACAGGCTAGAAGGAGATTCCTGCTTTGCAGGCTAAAGGACAAGCCTGTGGGCAGACACCAAGCTGATGAGGGTGTAGCAGCAACTGCAACACTTCCAGATGGGAAAAGCTCCCCTGGTTGACCAAGAATGTAAAGCAAGGTCATGTCTGACAGAAATCAACTGTGTGGATGGGCTCTAAAAGCCTTCTGTGGGAGGGGAAAGAGGACAGGGAGAGGAAGGGACTTGCTCCAAGTCCTTCACTAAGGCAGGGTGAGGACCTGCATATCTATTTTGTTCAGTTTGGAGAGAGCTGGGATAGAGATTCTGCTTCCAGCACAAGCATTGTCCCCACTTCGCAGCTGGGTGAGGTGAAGAGAGGTCAAATGATTTGCCCAAGGTTTTCTCTACAGGACAGTGTCAGAACTGGTGATAAAATTAAGTTTCCAGTTGTCTGTTGCTGCTGCCTTTGCTCCTCTCATGTGTGCACCCTGTGAGCCCAAAGGCAACAATAATAATAATAGCTTACGTTGCTCTGGGAAGGTCAAACTTATGGCAGCTCTGGATATGGAACATGAGGTCTCCTCCATTGAGGTATTCCATCACAAAAAAGAGGTTTTCCTAGAGAATGAGACAAAAGGAGAATAAATAAGTGCAAGGGAAAAGGCAAAGCAGAAGTGTAAAAGAACCCCAAACAACCAAACCACTCAGAAAGCACTCGAAAAGAGGAAGGAAAAGATTACTGAGAGGGCTTTGGAAAGAAAGCAGTTTCTTTTTTAAATTCCTCATTTCTCCTATTTGTTTCCTAAGCCCCTCTCTGCTCTGATTTGTATAAACACCATTAGCAAACATTGCAAACCCACTCAACAACCAGCTGGTGCTGTTAATTTTTACCAGCAGACCTCCAGGCTCACTTGAAGGGAATGAGTAACTCTACAATGCCTGTACAACAGAAGGACAGATGGACCAGCTTCCTGGAGGGACTAGCAGAAGAGGTAAAAGTCAGTCCCAGGTCTCCTCTGGTCCTCATCCCAGAACATAATGGATAATGAGCAGAACTGACCACCAAGGTCTCCTTTTCAATCCTTGATGGAGAATCACAGAGTCATAGAATGGTTTGGGTTGAAAGAGACCTTAAAGACCATCCAGTTCCAACTCCCCTGTCATGGGCAGGAGCACTTTCCACTAGACGAGGTTGCTCATGTACATGACACTGACCCTTTTACAGCTTCACCAGACAAAACTTCACCACCAGGCTCCTGCAGAAGGTGGGAGCTGGTTCAGACAGACCCCTTCCATGCTGAATTGTACCCACAAAGCAGGAGGGGCACCTTTTCCGAGAAGAAGAGTATCTGTGCGCTGAGTTATGCCCCCAGTTCAAACTTCTATTTTTGTAATCTCACCTTTTGTGCATAAATGCAGGAACAAAGTAAAATGAAAGTAAAATGGATGCAGGTTGTGTGTGTTTTTTCATTTGTTTGTTTTGTTTTTCTCAAAAGCCTCTCTCTGTTCTGTACACACCTGAAGTCAGTCATCTCTAGGCCATGCTATAAAGTTTATGAATATCTTTTTTGTGTTGCCTATTGCCCATCACGTTTTTTCTGGGGGTGAAATAGGGCTCTTTTCACTTACATTTTTAACAGCTGAAGATTTTTAGCCGTAAGATCTAATATAACTATCTCTGGCAGCCAGCCAAGAGCAGACTATTTTAAAAAAACGCAGCAGTGCTTGTTGCTTTCAAACAACAGCTGTCTGCTCTAATTTGTGCAATTTCTTTAGCCAGATCCTTTTAATTACAGCACTCTTATTTAAATGGATGTCTCATTGGAAACCACACCTGTCATGCAACAAGCACAAGGTTAGATCTGGCCTCCTGGGGAAAGAATTTTGTCACTAAACCAAAGGGGTGCAGCTTTTCAGCTTGAAGGTCTTGCGTCTGTAGAGGGCTGCACATGTAAATCAGTTTAAGCAAGCAAGAGGGCCAAATGGAGATGGGGACTTTAGTGAAGAAATGCATAAATCTTGGAAACAAGGAATGCTCAGGAGCCCATTCGGGGAAATACTTGAACAGATGCTCTTTGTGAAGGTACACAGAGAGGTGATGAGGTTTAGCCACCACCAGCAGCCACATGTGTCACAGTGGGACTGAAGAAACCTGATGGGTCCTCCAATGGGCCACATCCAGTTTCAGTGGGACTTCAGACTGGGAAGGAGAAAATCCCTGGGTTTCTCTGGAAAATCCACTGATTTTGGCTACACCTTATCACACATTTTTAAGCGTAACTTGAAGCCCAAGTTTATTCAGCAGAACGAGCAATCGTGCTCTGCTTGCTCACGGATTTGAGCAACTATCTGATGTACCTATTTAATTGAGCCTGGGACTCTAACTTGAAACTGGGGGACTTAGTCAGCATCCTTCTGCCATCTGAGGAAAGAAAAGGTGGACAACCTCCCGGATTAATTTACATCCAAATATATGAACTCAGTTGCTCAACCGCCTTAAGCTACGAAGATGAAGACTAAAGATTTAGGCATAATTAGTACTGAAGTTTGTGGCCTACAAGGTGATACAGAGTGGTACATAAACACTATTGAAAAGAGTGATGGCATCAGACTGTTTTGCTCTGGGGCTTGGAAGTTCCCCTTGCTTCTTGCAAAGGGTAGATGTCTGGAATGGCTCAGGGAGAAAAATTGCATAAGATCAGCCCTAAGTACGTCATTATGAGTAAGGAAAGTGTAATCAAGCAGGGCAAACTGCAACAAGTTCTTGGAGTCACCTTTCTGAGATCCACAGAGCCACAGAACACATTAAAAATGGGAAGTGGCAAAACCAGGACTTGAAACCACTGAAAATTCAACAGTGTGTCGGGGTTAAAGGGTTAGAGCGGCACAGAGGACGTGTTTGCAGACAGGCTCCACACTACACTTCCTCTTGTCCTGGGAAAGTTCTCTGATGGCTCCTGTCTGCTACTGCCAGGCTCTGAATTCCACCAGCACCTGGAGCAGGTGAGAGGGGGTTAGGTGAGAATTATCTAGTTGAAAATGTCCTTGCTCACTGCAGGGGGGTTGGACTACATGACCTTTAAAGGTCCCTTCTAACCCAAACCATTCTGTGATGGTTTGATTTTATGATTCTCAAGACATGGCAGCTGGGATGGCATGACCCTGTCATGCCTTTATCCCCTGCAATGGTCCTACCTCTGGATGTTAAGCAAACAAACAGGAATGTAGTTCCTCAGTGGTCAGACCTGCAGAGCTTTGGAAAGAGTGTCCTGCCTCTCTGCCTTGCAGACAGATGACAGATGACTTCTGACCACATGTGGGAGCACCCCCAGGTAGCAAATGTTCAAGCCAAACTTCTGGTCGTGTTTCCAGACTCACACCACAGAACAGAGAAAGTCTGGTCTGACAGCAGAGCTTGGGACCATCTTTTACAACCACAGAGCTCAAGAAGGATTGTAAAGGCACTGCCTGCACTCAGGGATGGACACTGTCCCAGGGTAGTTACAGAATCATAGAAATCCTGAGTTGGAGGGGACCCACAAGGATCATCAAAGTCCAGCTCCTGCCCCTGCACAGAGCAACCTCAAGAATCCCATCGTGTGCCTGAGTGTGTTGACCAAATGCTTCTTAAACTAGCTGACACACCCCTGTGGATGAGAACATCCATGTATCAGCCATTCCCTACTTCCAGGCCATCTTCCAGAGGCCTTCCCCATTGCAGCACAGGGAACGTGACAAACCCTTCCGTGGAAGGATGAAGAGCTGCTCCTGCAGCAGCAGAACCACCCAACATGATGTACAACACACAGACACAGACACACACAAAATAACACAGTTCCCTAGTGGAGTCAATCCTGCCAGGTGCTGAAAGCCTTGAATGCTGCAAGGATTCAGCTTCCTGCCCCATCCATCCTGTGCCTGTGCTGAGCTGAGCTCCTCTCCACAGGAGCCACCTGCTCCCTCTGTCCCTCTCCAGCACGTGGCAGGGATGGAGTTAAACCAACCTGCTTCTGCTCTGCATTCGGCTGCTGTGAGAATGAATAGTCCCTATCAGAGACGCTTTCAACTTTACAGACAATAAGTAGAAAGCAGGCAGCATTTAAATTGATCTTTTGAAGGTACATCCTTTAACAGGCTCTTAAAATCCTCAAACCAGCTGGGAGCCCTCCAGAGTACTTTTCTGCAGAGATTTCCAGATTTTGTTTTCTTCGCATTTGAAAGCACTTGCATCCATACAAATACACAATTTAACACCATTTACTGAAGAGTGAAAATTCTTCTTCCCAGAGCTTGCAGGGGGATGAATATCAGAATAACTAATGCTGCAGGACAGTGTGGCTTTACCCTTTTTTAGAGCAGTTACCCTAAGAAATGAGTCCATGTGGAGAAGGTTCCAAATTAAGTGACCTAATCCTACTGCATCCCATCAAATTGGGTTGGCCTTGGCCAAGAGAAAGGATTGACGTGACGCAGTGACCTCTAAGGTCCCTTCCAACCCAGACCAGTCTATGATTCAATTCCTGCAGCTGATTCTTGTCTCAGCTTTTTCAATAGATCCATGCTTTGGATCTATTTTATTTCATCCACAGATGGGAGTCAAAGGCCTCTCAGCCTTTTCCACCACACCACTCAGAGCGTGTTCCAATCCCATCCCAGCATCCCATCCAGTGGGAAAGCAGGCAGTGCTTTCTACTCCCACGAGGAACAGATAATGCACAGTTACTCTTTGCTAATAGGTGACCCTAAGAGTTCATCTACATTTTTAACTTTGCTATTTGCACCAAACCAACCTCAGGCTTAATTCTGTTCTCTGGTTTAAAGACATTTTCCCCCTTTTTGTGTAGTATCAGTCTATCTTCTGGAGATGGCAGCATTTCTTGCAGCTGTCAAATAATTCAGTCCAGTCCCTGATTTCACGATTTATTTCTTCTAATCTTTGCACTGTCAGCATTTTTAACTGCATGTTAAACTGCTCATTTGGGATGCTTAGTGTTGTGTGCCCATCTGCTTGGTAAAAAGCATATGAATATATTTATACATATATATAAAATACATATGTATAGATAAAGGTGAAGGCATGGCTGACAATAGGTCCTTTCACTTGAGTCCTAGAGATCCCAGTTCTCTTCCTCACAGCTCAGAGCAGACTTCGCTCTATGGTAAATTGAATTATTATCAGCCCTGTCTTGCAAGATAAAGTGGCTTTTCCTATCAGTATTGGGTGGAATTTTGGAAAAAGACCAATTTTCTCAGAGCTAGAAAAAGATTTCTGTGAAGATTTGTGGATAACAAAAATCACCAGACCAAAAACTAAACAAAAACTACCCAAATTTGTGAAACATAGATATGCTATCAGCTGAAAAATATGTGAAAAAAGTAATGTTTTTATTGTAAGAAGTCAACTTTCTTTTGGAGGGGAGGAGGAAAAGAGCAGCTCCACTGGAGACTTTTAGAAATCTTAAGCAAAGCTTTATGCATTTTGGGCTGCTTTTCCTCAGGCTGGACAATGGGAAGGCAATGAGAATATGTGTGTGGAATATGTCAATCATCTGTCACTTGAAAAAACCACTCTTGGGAGCTGCCCTCCTCTTTTCCTGGCCAATACACTCCCCCTGTTCACACCACTTGGGCTGACACCACCTAGAAGTGTCTTGTAAAAAACTTCATGTATTTGATGTTATAATTACAGCTGCTCACACCTTCGCTGGCACAACCATGCTGGAACCCCAAAGTTCTGCTGAGATGCTGCTATTTCTGCTAAACCCTGTTGAAATTTTGGCCAGGATTGAAGGAAACCTTGCCAAGTTTTCCTGCCTGCTGGTTGCAGGAGACAAAACCCTCAAAGCTTTCCTAAAGTCCCCAACTCTTTCCCAACTTCCCCATCAGCTGGTTCATATATGGCCTTGAATCAGATTTTTCCAAGCTCAAAATTCTCAAGATACTAGAAGGATGGAAGAGATGTTTCCAAGTTGATGTATCCCCCCAAAAAGCCAGGAGGACGGAGATTTATGAACCCTGTAGCTTCAGGACTGTGTCTCCCAAATGGCTGCACATCAAGGCTTGGGATGGTTTGTAAATGGGAAAAGGATGCTTTATACAAGGGAAAAATCACTCTGATGCCCTGTATTCTGTTTTTTAGCCTTCCTTCCCTGTTAATGCCAAAACTAGAGTGCTGGATAGAAAGACATCTGGTCTGACCTCACAGGGCACCTTGTTTTGTGACCTTATTTAGTTTATGCTGTATCAGAGAGGATCCTGAACTGCCTGGGGAGGGCACGTGGGGCTGATCCAGGGCTCTTCAGAAGGTCCATGGCACAACCAGGCAGAGGAGCTGAACATGCAGTGGGTGTGAAACACACCTGTGCCAACCCACATTTAATGAGAAATCTCCTGAAAATACTCATAGAAAACACTTCAGAGCCTAAGAATTTTTAAATTAGGACCACACTCCCTATTTACAATCCATTTCTCCTCCCTGCCAATGTGAGAGATTTTAAAGTCAGTGCTCAGCACGTGGAACCAACAGAGCATGTGAAAATGGCTCACGACCAGGACTTTGAAAAGATATAATACATCAGTTAAGGAGAAAATAAACGTTTCTGTAATGTTTGCTTTTAAATTGGAATAAAGGTTACTTCTCTTTTGGGTTGAGATGGTCTTCTCTGTTGCTATTTTGTGCTGCAAGTCAAAATGCCTCAAGATTTGATTTGCATTTAGGTAAGGGGTGTTAATAAAACTTGGTCAATGAAGTAAAGAAACAGCTAGAAATAAAAGTGACTATGAAAAAGGGAAAGCCTATTTTTATTGCAGAAGATCAGTGAGATGCAAAGAAGACAAAGACAATATAAGCACTGGGATGCCACTCACTGTTTTGGCATTACTAATTTTGGGATTCACAGAATTATAAACATGTTTTTCCTCCTCTTTAATGTAACAGCATCCCTTTAAATCTGATACAACAGAGTAGCTCCCTGAGCTTATTGTTGAAATCACACCATATAATTATATCAGTTGAATATCTGGATACAAAGATGACTGCAGTAAAATAAACCAGTCAAATTCAAAAAGAGATTGGGAAAAAAACCCCAACACCCTGGGATGGATTTGTTCTCATGTAGCAAAACAAGACAAGTATTCTGAGTTTTGAAAGCACTGATATAATTCAGCCTCTGCAGGAATAAAGAGGAGCATTAGGTCCCTACAAAAACCTGCCTGAAGGGCTGTCAAGCTTTATATATTTGAGCATTCACTGATTACCTGGGTTAAGGTGAGGATGAAACTCATCCCAGTGCATAGAGAACTGTCAGCAGATTACAGGACATTTCTTCCCCTCTGGAGACATGAGGACTCCCAAGGTCTTTGTTTCAGTGTGGGAATATTCTGATTTTACTGTCCTTTGCAGAGGTCCTCAGTACCTGAAGCAGCTCAGGTAAGCCAAAGCATTAAGGATTCAGAAATGCACCGACATGCATTTCTGTCTAAAACTGCTTTCCTATCCAGTGAAATCTTAAAAACAAAAATTAGAACTTTTTTCAGTTAAATATTCCTGTTTTCAATATTAAAGTCCAGACAGGGACTCGACACAGCAGTGCCCTGGCTTCTGTCCATGGCAGGGGGGGATGAAACTGGATGATTTTAAAAGCCCCTTCCAAACCAAACCATTCTGTGATTCTAAAGTGATTGCCATAAGAGATATTCCCACCGAAACATGCTGTTCTTTGGGCTGTGAAAGCCCATCCAGGGCTTGTCCCAGCTCTCCTGCTCTGGGTGACTCCCACGCATTGAGCAATTGCTGCTTGGCTTGCAAAGGTCAGAGGAGGAAAACACGAGCTAAAAATCAATCACAGCCCAGGGCAGCTTTGGCCTGGGCAGCCACATTCCAGCTGCTCTGTCTGTGAACTTGAGGGCAAGATGGGGAGATTACATAACCTTGAAAAGGAATAAGGGCCTGGCATGAGATGGATGAAGATTCTTTCTATAGGACAGGAGGGCAATAACATGGTGCTGCCCACAAGACAATGTAGGAAAAGGTAATTTGTTTTTTGAGCCTGGAACCCACAGTTTTTTCCAGTACTCATTGCTTTTCCATGCTGCAGGTTTCCCTTGCCTCAGCCATGGCTGGCAGCATCCCTCTTAAATGGTCAGTAAATCCCACCTGGCTCCTGGCATGACTCCGTTCGCTCTCTCATCCTTTTGCTGTGCACTCATGAGGGAAGTGGACCCTTCCATGCATGCACTGTCTGAAATCAGAGCTGCAGACTATCCCTGCTGTACCCAGCCTGAACCTGACCTCCAGCTTTCAGAGCTGGGCTGGACCAGGCTGGAGCACAGACAAGGTTCAGGTGCTGCACGCCAGTCAGATGTTGGCATCACCAGCATCCCTCTGGAGATACAAGCAGCACAAGCAGCATTCCCTGGAGTAAAAGTTCCCTCACAGAGCTGTGACTGTTGTGAATATTTGTCTCTTCAATTAAATCTTGTTTTTCTTTGCTTTTGGAGTTGTGTCATTTATATTTTCCTCTATAATCTATCTCCACAAAATAGGGAATTAATTCCTTTCCTTGCCAGGCAAGGATCCATTCCCAGGATGAACCATCCTGTCAGTCCCAAAGGGGTTAAACGTGAGTGCCTGGGTTCAGTGTCACATCCCCTACAGCAGTTCCCAGACATTCCTTGTTATAAATTTAATCTGTCTTTAAACAGGTACCACATCCCACAGATGACTGGGATGTGCCACAAAGGTTGTATTTGTTTCTCCTGACCCCACAGAAGCAGCGAGCCTCTTGCTGAGCAGGTCCTAACCTCAGACTGAGCAGTGGGTTTTGCCACTAAATTCTGGCAGCATCCTAACAAAACCCTGGACAAGTGGCCATGAGACACTGATGCTGCTCCGATTTTGAGCTAAGAGATATTGATAATCTCTTAGGAATGCTTTGAGTAGGTTGGACAGACAAGACAACCTCTCAAACTTCCATCATGCCTTTCTATGCCATATGTATGCTTTGGTGTCAAAAGGATTGTTGTGGCTGCAGAAAAAGCTCTGGAAAGCTAATCAGTAGGTGGTTTGTTGGCATGTAGGGCCATGAAAAAAAAAAAATTACTTAAATGTCACTTCAGTTCTGGTTTGGAGTCCTAAGTGGGTTTTCAGATGATACTTTGTGCTGCCCCTCTGAACTGCAGTCATCATCACCAGTGTCTGATGCAATTTAACAGTAACTGGGGGCAAAGAGGTGAATGGCAGCATGTTTATTCTTCATAACCAGAGTTTCTTGAGCCAGCTTTGATCCAGGCTAGTTGTTGCAGCATAACACTTCATGGCACAGGAGGTTCAGGTAACACCAGTGTGGGGGCACCTTCAGCCTGGCTGTGGATGTGGTCTTTGGACATTCTCAGCCCAGGGTACCAGGATGCAGATTTTAATAGCAGCTCTCTGCATAGCTACCTCAGTCAGTCTTGGATGCTCTACCCCAATCCCAGGTTCATATGGGGAAGGCAGATTAAATTTCTGGAGCCACTCCCAAGTGCTTAACCTGAAGATCCCTTCCCTCAGCACCACTTTGTGTTCATACTATTCCCTAACATCTGGCAGACTTAAGCTCTTCACCAAGTATCTGTATTGCACTAAAGCATCCTCAGCCCATGGAGGAAGGTGACAAATCCTTGTCTTACCTTGGTCTGGAACGTGCAGAAGACATGAGTCAGGAATGGGTGCTCCCAAGCTAAGGAGAGGACTCTTTTCTCCACCATTGTACATTCAACATCATCATCCATCAGCACCACGTCCTTCTTCAGGGCTTTCACAGCAAAGTATTGGTCTGTGCTCTTCAGCTCGGCGAGGAACACCTAGGGTGGAAACAGCTGCTCAGAAGGAGCAATTCTCTCCCCTCAGAACTGGCAGCATGGCCATGTGAGGGTGGGAGCTGAGCTCTGGGGAATTCACCAGGGTACACCTTCAAAAAAAAAGATGTTTAAGGCCCAGTTCTGCCATTAAGATTTGTAGACTTTGAGTTTATTCTACATGCCCAGAATAGTTTTATGAAGTTGAGCCCTGGGGAAGGATGAGAAGTTCTTGGTGGTTACAAAAGCAGGGTCCTACATGCCCATATGGATGGGACATACCAGAGAGCCACTTCTGATAACAGAAACCATCCTTATGCAAATGCTCCTGAGATACATTTCCTGTTTTCTGACTTCAAATAACAAAACACAGAGGATTGCTTTGTCACCATTTCAGATGCAAATGCCCTGCACCAGATCCTCAGCAGGTGGACACCGATGCCCACTGGTAGTTAGACTGATCTACCTCAGGTGTGGCTTTCTCCCCTTCCTCCCAGTGAACAGGACTAAGCAAACAGGTTGGGGCTTCTCTAAGAAAGGCAAAATACACCCCAGTGAAGTTACAACCTCTATCTATTTTTATAGGCAGGGAAAATAAGACATGGAGCAGCAGAGAAGGGTTTTCTAGAGACCACAGAGCAAAGAAGTCTCCCCTGGAAGGCAGTGCCAGACCAGAACTTCACATTAACAGCCTGCCAACGCTGTTTCTGTGGACTAAATAAATATGTAAGATTCATCAAAGAGGTCTTTGAAGTTCTCTACCAGGCACTATTTACTGAGTAAGCTCAGGCACGTTTTAGCCCTGACAAAAGTTTTATTTACCCTTTTGGCTACTGCTGCATTTCACTTTGTAGCAGCAGACAGAGAGTAGAGCCTAGAGCCTCCCTCTGTCTGTGCAGTGAATGACCAGAAATGCTAACAGTGCTGATGCTGCAGGCACCCTTTTTATCCTTGTTTTCGTGCAGGGCACTGCTCTCCTGGGGAAACTGGGGAACACACCACATCTCTGACACGTGCCATGACTTCCAAGGGGCAGGTAGGCAATGCTAAACCTCATGCAGAGGTTGTGGTGGGAGGCTTCTTCAATAATCTGTCCCCCAACCTCCCTGGTCCATGCAGAGCTGGAGAGACCCCTCAGGCACTGAGATCTGCACACCCTGTCCCCTCTATGGGGAAGTGAATCTCGCTCCAAGCAAATGAGGGCACCAGGAGTGACACCTACACAGGAAACTTGTGGGTGAGTTTTGCTGCAGAAAGACATGAAATAGCCCATCCTCTGCACACCCACAGGGTGCAGAGAGACACAGATGCTTGCAGGCTTGGAGAGTCCATGTTAGCACAAGGACTAATGCAAAGTACAGAATCTGCTTCAATGGAGGCATTCAAGACTTGAGTAGACAAACATCTGAGCAACCTCATCTCATTAGACCTGTCTTGAGCAGCAGTTTGGATTAGATGACCTCCAGAGACCTTTCCTTCCAATAAAAGGAACCTTCTATGCTCCTGAGTCCAAGTTAGTCTGGGATGTGGGTTTTGGGGTATTCTGGCTTAGCTCTGGTTCCCATGCAAACTGTAGACATGACACCTTCTAGTAGAAGGTGTCCCTGTCCATGGCAGGGGGATTGGAACTAGATGGTCTTTAACATCCCTTCCAAGCCAAACCATTCTATGGTTCTGTGATTTTCAAGCCAACACAGAAATATTTTAACACTTTAAGAAGCGGCTGCAGGAATTGCTCCAGATCCCTTAGCAGGCAAAAAGCAGCTCTTCATGAAGGCACACTTTGCATCATGGAAGGATGTGAGGAATGTGATACATAATGATACTCCTTACTGGCTGTGAAAATACAATAATGAGTTCATCTAAAATTGTTTTATGCAGCTTTGCACTGGCGCTGATTAACATGAGTCCCCTTCCAGGGGATAGCTGCAAGAAGGAGGAGCAACCCATAATTCATCATCAAGATCAATGAATCTGCTGAAAACAGGTGGTTCTTGTTTGAAAAGCACAAAGTCTTGGCTGTTGCAAAATTGGTTTCTTGCTCCAGCACAGATTGGAGCTGGGAAAGAGCAGTTATTGTTCCCAGCTGGGGACCTGCTGCTCTGGAGAGGAGATGGGATCCACACTCAACTTCTCAGCTAATGCTTCCACCTCCCTCTGAGTTTGCTCACTAAGCTGGCAGAAGTAGCTGAAGGAAGGGGGACAGCACAGAGATCTTCCCTACCAGTTTTCTGGGGCTGCACAGGACCCATTAACCTGCAGAAAAAGGGAAGTTGCAGATTTACCTGGGGCTTTCTTCTCCTGTCATGGGCAATCATGAGACAGCAACTAATGGGACAGAGAGAAGGGCAAGGAAGATCTTTGTCTCAATCAAGGAGAAGACTGAGTTCAAGATTCAGGCATGCCAGAGCAAGGATTCTTTGAAGGCTTGGAGATTTAACAGCAACAGGGTGGCCACAGGACCAGGGCAGTGACCTGTGCTGGGCATTGGTGAGGCCCCACCTTGAATCCTGGGTGCAGTTTTAGACTCCTCACAGGAAAGACACTGAGGTGCTGGAGAGTGTCCAGAGAAGGGAACGGGGCTGGGGAAGGGGCTGGAGCACCAGGAGTGGCTGAGGGAGCTGGGGGGGCTCAGCCTGGAGAAAAGGAGGCTCAGAAGGGACCTTCTCACTCTCTCCAATTCCCTGACAGGAGAGGGGAGCCATGTGGAGGTCAGGTTCTGCTCCCAAGGAACAAGTGATAGGACATGAGGAAACAGCCCCAAAGTGTACTGGGGGAAGTTTAGATTAGCTGTCAGGAAAAATTTCTTCACTAAAAGGTTGATCAGGCATTGGAACAGCATGCTCAGGGCAGTGATGAAGTCACCATCCCTGGAAGTGTTCAAAAGGCATGCAGATGTGGCATTTGGGTTAAGGGTGGGCTTGGGAGTGCTGAGTTAATGGTTGGACCTGATCATCTTAGAGGTCTTTTTTGTCCTAAATGTTGACATTGGTGATTCTATGTTCTTTCCCAAGTGGCCTTCAAACCACAAGCTATTTTGTGCCACCAAAAGCAACATTTAAAGGTAAGCAGTGGTGTCTCAGCCCCCAGATACTTACCTTGCCAAAACTGCCCTTCCCCAGCATCTTGTGCAGGACAAAATCTTCAATGGTCAGTTTTAGCTGCACTTGGTGCTCTTGCTGCTCCTGGGACTGTTCTCCCAAGTCTGTCTCTATCACAGATTCCCCCTTCACTGTGCCCTCCACTGGAGTCTCCCAGGAGATGCCTTGTGGCTCTGCAACACACATCAAAGCATACAAATAAACCTCTGGAAATGGGCAGAAAATCCCCAGAACACCTAGAGGTATTGTCCTTAGAGGTTTCAAAGGGTGGTTCAAACAAATGGAAATGTGGTGGGCATATCTAAGTAAATTGACTCTGCTCCCACACTGCCATTTCTCCAGAGTAAATGTCACTCCAGTGGAATTCCATCTTCTTCAGTGGCGTTACTTTTCAAACTCCTTCATCTGTCTTTCTGTTTTATGGCAGCTAAACACAACCAAACCCTTAATTTCTGGCCACCTGCCTTCTTCAGTCCTTCCTGCTGCTTGTTATTATGATGTGGTCCCATTTGCTCAAGGTCTTTTCAAAACACTTGCCAAAGCTAGATGAAAAGATGGGACAGCATTTTCATACTGGGTCCCTGCTCTGGATGTGAAGCATTCCAGATCAAGCATTCCAGCTGCCCTGGAGTGGAATCACTCTGAGGTTTTTCAATCACCCACTCACTTGGATGTACACGAATTTGTAAGAGATTCTGTCTCTCACTGGATTTATCCCATTGCTTCACTGTTTTAAAATGCTGAACAGCAAGAAGGCCACTCAGCAGACAAAAAAGTCCACATGTAAAACAGATGTGAAACCATGTGGGGCTTTACTGGTTCACATCAGCATAACCATTTCTACTTGCAGGAAAGGAAGAAACTAAGCACAGATGTGGACATAATTTATTTCCCCTTGGGGGCTAAAGGACACACTATTTCATTTATTCTCCTAAACATCTGTTCTTGTAGCATAGAGGGCTGTGACACCTAGATCAGCTCCTGGGTGAGTGAAGTGGGGATCTGTCAATGGTTCTCAAAGCTACTGGAAGTCAACCCCCACCCAAAAATAGGAAACGAGAAAGAAAATTGGCCAGAGAGATCAGAAGGACTCCAAACCTCCTGTTTAGAGCTCTGTTTCTCTGTAAAGTTCTAAGATTTTAAAATCCATGAGTCTCAAGTAGGGAATGAGAACATCATTGCCAGTGAAGGTATGAGACGTGCTCAAGCACCAGGTATGAAAGGATGTTTAGGCATTAGCTGAAGGAGTGGGGGTTGTCACCAGAGGCTGGGATGACACAGGGGAAGTGCAGGTTGATAGAGAAAGGACCAGGTTGGGATCCAGGGTACCTGCCAGACCCAGGTGATGTGGCTGGGAAAAGTTGTTGGCAACCTGGGAACAGAAAGGGCAGAGCTTGGATATTAGAAAGAGGTTCTTCACCCAGAGGGTGGTTGGGCACTGAACAAGCTCCCCAGGGCAGTGGTCACAGCACCAAGCCTGACAGAGCTCAAGGAGCATTTGGATGATCCTCTCAGGCACAGGGTGTGACTGTTGGGGATGGTCCTTTGCAGGGCCAGGAGTTGGACTCGATGATCCTTGAGGGTCCCTTCCAAATCAGCATATTCTGTGATTCTGTGGCTCTCTCTTGCTCTAGGCTGGAGAGATGCATCAAAGATTCACTGGCTAATAAATTCCCCATCCTTGTCACATCCAACTAACCACATACCAACTGAAACATTAACATATCACCAGGGGGAATTACCTTTTTTCCCCGTTGTAGATGCGGGCAGTGCCTGCAGTGGTGTTACATCCTTCACTGGAACTGGGAACCCGATTTCAAGAGGCCCATCCCTGGAGATCTGTTCAGTGTCACGCTGGCAGCGAGCCTGGAGAACAGGAAACAGCAAATTACTTTTGAGCCAAATGTCATGTTCTGAGCTCATAAATGTGGCTCCTTGAGTGTGAGACTCAGAGAAGCCAAGATAATGGAAGAGGTCTTTGCTTATGAGAAGAGCATCTCAAGACTTAAATTATTTACCTGCTGAGTGCTCTCTATCATTGCCAGAGCTTCAGCCATTAGCTTCTGGTTAACTCCACAAAGATTTGCTACTTTTGTCTGGCACTTGTGATGGACGTTCATGCCACATGCTGAAAGAAAGAACAAGAGGAGTCAGACCAACAAAGGCTGTAAAGGGTTGGGCAGGAACATGTGCTGCTGTTGTCCAAGGGCAGAGAAGAGCCACATAAACAGCTCAAATATCTCAAGAAATGGCACTCAAGTAATTTTTTTGTTCTCTATAGAGACTTTTTTGTATCTTCTTCTTGCCAAAGGTTGTATTTCCACATCCATCAGCCTTTGCAGGGAGAGGCTACCAAAACTCTACAGTCCATCTGCTCAGAGATAAACCGTAATAACAGAACAGGATCTCTCCAGTTATGTAGGATTATGAAGATAGTGAAGTATCTTAGGTCTGTCTGATATTGGAAATAGAGCATCATTCATACTAGGGGTGATTTTGGAAGTCAACAGTGTTCTTCAGTGTTCTTTGCCTCTTTGGGAAGCAACTCTTCAGCCTTGGGGACCACAGATCTCTCTGTATACAGACAGCTGTCATCCTTGAAGAACGATCGTCCTTGAAGGACAGTCCTGTAGACCACTCCTTCACCACCCTGGATGCCATCTCACACAGCTTGTGCAGAGAAGCGTGGCAAATGAGATTTGGCTTTTCAGACTGCAACCCTCTAAAGACAAGGACTCCCTCCCATGCTCAGCTCATGCCACGTTCACCAGGCACTCACCATCACACTTCAGCCCTTGCCGTGCCAGGCCCCAGAGGAGCGTCCCACAGTGCTCACAGAAAGTTGGGCTCTTGTAGTTGTAGACTTTGAAGCGGTGAGGCATGTCAATCTTGAACCTCTCTTTGTGGAACTGCAAGACAAAAGCATGTCAACCTTGAACCTCTCTTTGTGGAACTGCAAGACAAAAGCATGTCAACCTTGAACCTCTCTTTGTGGAACTGCAAGACGAAAGCTGTGTTGGCAATTCACTTCTCTCCACGTCAGCTCTGCATGAAAAACCAAATTTGCACCACAGGATGTCTACTGCCTTTTTATCCTTTATCCAGAAGAAACTATCTGTAACTATGATTCAGGCACACAAAGGCAAATTTTGATACACAATTACTGCAATTCAGTTTTTAATTAGGGAGGTGGGTAATTTTATCCCTGGGCTTGATTTATCTGACCAAAGACCTGCTTGCCTCTCATCTACACACCCAGACTCCCCTAAAGCTCAGTGGGAAAACATTGGTACTTCTAAAAATAATTCATGTCATCTTGAAATGGATGTCTACTTTTGTTGTCATGAAACACTCCTTGGAAAAGCCTCTTTTTCTTCTTTTAGTACATAGAGAGGGAAACTTGATGAGAAAGTCAGATACATGGAGATGTCAGAAGACAAGTAAGATGAATCTCATCTCTAAGAACTGTAGGAGAAAAGGAGCCAGGGTAGGACTGAGAGCAAACAGAAGTTGTAGGACATAAGAAAAAGGGAATAGTCCTATCAAGAGTGTAAGTTCTGGTTTTGCCAACCAAAAAGTAAAGGTTAGAATAAACTAATATGAGAAAAATAAAGCAAATTATAGCGGAGATGTTACATCTTCCACTGACTGCTTGGAAATCTCAGGTAACACAGACTGGGGCATTTGAGTACAAATCTGAAATTTCTGCATGATGTCCTGCCTGAGATTGGACAGCAAAGAGTTTTCCCAGTAAATCCCCTCTTCATGTCCATGACCTCCCTCTGAGCTGTACTTTATGCATTAGAAAAATGTCACTTCTGATTCAACAACCATTTATTCAGCAGCTGCATTTGAGTAAATCATAAGTGGGAGGTAAAGAAACCACTGGGAATGTAAAAAGCAAAGGGCACAGATCAGATCACACAGCTTTTAGTTCACTAGGACCTTTTGCTTCATCAGAAGTTGTTTTACAGAGAGATCTGAAGGACACTCAAGCTTTTTTAAAAGCAGCCTAACAATAATAACAGTAATAATAATAATACCTACCATTGTTTCTCTGCTATTGATTGCTGATCCTGTACACTTGGCAATTACTTTATCAATGCACTTCTTATGAATGGCAGCATTGCACTCTGCAACAGCAAGTGTGTCATGGTGTTAATAAGGAAGTTCCTTAAGAAAAGATTAAGTAAATTATGACAATAAGAAAATGAAAAAATTTCTTACGTCTGCATTGATAGCCTTGTTTATTCAGACCCCTGAAACAGAGAGAAGTGATTAATTTGAGTTGTCTGAAAACCTCAGTGGAAGAAAGGAGAGTGACATTAATGAAAGAAAGGGAATAAAATCACTTTGCTTTTTATCAGTCTTTGTAGGGCTTATTTAATTTCACTACCTTCATTCAATCTAATGGTGGAGTGATTTTCTGTGGTTTCCACAGCCTTTTCAGCACATATTCACATTCTGAATTTCACCATATCCAGACAGCAAACCGGACTGATGAGAATTGTTTGCGCATTTGGGCAAGCCCCACAATATTTGTAAATAAACAACTGAAAAATGAGGGGAATTTTCACAATTGGGATTGCAGCTACGAACCACATCCTTGAAGTGATGCAATAACTACACGTAAGCTGTCAAGGGTCTGACAGCAGGAGTAGAAATAATCACAGAATCATTTAGGTTGAAAAAGACCTTTAAGATCATGGAGTCCAACCACTAACCCAGATCTGCCAAGTCCGACACTAAACCATGTTCCTAAGTGCCCCAATGACACAAGAACTGGCCCTCAGGGTTGAAAGAGAAAAAACATAGATTTATTTTCACTTACCACACAAACTCATGACAGACAGAGCAGAAGGTGGGCTGTGGAAAGAAGGTGGCTGTGAACTCGTGGCACTTGACATTATGGATTTTGGCCTGTTTGATGGCTCCCCTGCGCTGGTGCAAGGAGAAGAAACCTTCAGTCTCACAGTCAGCCAGGTCTTTTGCATCTTGGGGAAAGGAAACAGCAGATTTATTAGGGGACCTTGTCCTCACCAGGAACCTCGAGAACGTGCAGCTGCCAACATACCACTGAGTAAAGCTGATGATTCACTCATGGCAATGAATACTTAAAAAATAATTTTATGAAACCCACACAAGGCTTGTTTGGATGTTTTTTATCTACCATTCCTACGTTAAAAAGACTTTAAACTTGGGACTCCGAGCATCCTTGGATACTCATAATGCTGATTTTGAAACGTAGACCAGAAATTTCCCAAGAAGGAATAATTAAAACATAAAATTTTAACTTTGCATGGCACTGAAGAACCATGCCATAAAAAAATGATGAAATTACATAAAAAATAATAATTATATATATATGCACACAAAACACGTGTGTGTATATATATATATACCAATAGATAGATAGATAGATGATAGATAGATAGATAGATAGATAGACAGACAGACAGATATAGGTATAGATATATGTGGATATTTAACTGAATCCCTTATGTGAGCATGTATGTGTGTATGAATAAGCACACAGGTATGCTCCTAGGATATTTTTTTTGGTTATTTTCCCATGTCATCATTTGCTTTGCTGTTTGCTGTGTCCATGCCATTATTCACAGTTCACCTTTAAACTTTTCAGAGCAGCAAACACACCAGTTCTGAATTCACATGCACATGGGCACCTATACATGTGCTTGTGTCTACAAATCTGATATCCACACAGGGTCTCATTTTCAGTCTCCCCTTTGTCTCACTCAGGCATTACACAGCAGGGTACCCAGGTAATGTGTGGAAACTGGCTCCCTGTGTGACCTGATGCTGATCCTGCTATTTGTAACACAAACACAACTTGCCTTTTCTGTGCTTTGACCTCTCTGGCATCTTATAATGCACAAAGAGACAACAACAGTCTAGTCTATATTAAAGGTAGGAATGGTTAAGAAAATATCAGAATGAACATTTCATCTGATTTCAGTGCTTCTATGTCTTATATATTTTTTTTTTTCCTTCTAGATACACCTTACAGCTTCACCCTGAGGGTGTAAGAATTTTGCTGACAAAGACAGGAGAGTAAGACCAAACATTTGAATTCAACCCATTTTCTTCAAGGAAGCAAAATGCATTTCACTAGGACATCAAACTTTGCAGGTGGGACTTGGTTCTCAGTGAAGACACGTAAATGACTGTGTGTCCCCTGTCCAGGGTGACTAAGCTGCTGACACATCCCTGGAGGTCTAGCTGGGGCAGGCAATGGAGCCCAGTGAATGACTCTGCTCACCTTGCAGCAGAAACCTGCATGTGGTCAGATGAATCACTCTCTACGTTCTTTTCCTCTTTTGCCTGGATTGCTCTTGGACTTAAAAGCTCTGCTAACAGATGCACTCAGGTGTTGCCAACTGCAAATTCTCTCCCAGCCTTCACATCTGCACTATAATGCACATCATGGCACATCTCACATGCATAGAATTATAGGATCATTGAGGTTGGAAAAGGCCCTTAGATCATCGAGTCCAACCATTAACACAGCACTGCCAAGGCCACCACTAAACCATGTCCCCAGGGGCAACATCTTTGTCTTTTAAACACCTCCAGGGATGGTGACTCCACCACTTCCTTGGGCAGCCTGTTCCAGTGCTTGACAATCCTTTCAGTGAAGAAATTTTCTCTCATATCCAATCTAAACCTCCCCTGGTAGAAGTTGACTCCATCTCCCCTTGCCCTATTGCTCGTTACGTGGGAGAAGAGACCGACCCCACTCAGCTACAACCTCCTTTGAGGGAGTTGTAGAGAGCTAGAAGGTCCCCCCTGAGTCTCCTTTTCTCCAGGCTGAGCCCCACCCAGCTCCCTCAGCCCCTTCTCACCAGACTTGTGCTCCAGACCCTTCCCCAGTTCCGTTCCCTTCTCTGGACACGCTCCAGCACCTCAATGTCTTTCTTGTTGTACATAAAGTAGAATGATTTGAGAGGGAACAGGCTTCTGATGTATCTATTCTGTCTTGCTGAGTATAATGGGAAAATCTACCTTTTTTAGTGGTAAAACAGCCAAAAACCTTCCTTGAAAAACACAGAACCGTCAATCTTCATCCCCATCACACAATAAAAAGTGCTTTTCTTGAGTTTTTGTTTCAAACAGTTATGTTAGTCCTTATGAATCAACCAGTAATAACACAGGCACTGCTTTTAGTGAAGACACCATGTCTGCCCCACAGAAATCAGAGCCATCAACTAACAAACAAAATCACTTGCCACTTATTTCCAGGAAGTATCTTGCATTCATCAGCATTCGCCCTTGAGGTTTCAGTTCTAACTGGTTGAGACAAGTGAAAAAAACAAGAAAAAAAGACTATTAAACAGTAATTCAAAAAAGGAAAAATCATTTCAGATGACTTCAAGACAGCAATAATTTCAAGATGACTTAATCCTTTCAGACGACTTCAAGCTATCTTCTTTTCCCAGTGGGAATTGATGAATAACAATGAATGTTAATTTTTGGCTTGCTCATACCCATGTGGGATAACAAGGCAACTACAGAGAGAAGAGGGTAGATCATGTCCTATCAAATGCTTAGAGCAGCATTGCAGAAGAGATAAATGTGACTAAACCACAGAAGATGAAGGCAGGTTTTTAGACACCAGAGCAGGACCAGCACTGTCTATAGAGAAAACTTGTTCCCAATGGATCCTGCAAGGGGAAAGAGGGAGCACTTCAAAAAGCCCAGCCAACTTCAAATGGCTGATGCTGGAATCTTTTAGACACCGAGTTCTGCAAGTCTAACTTCAGTGCAGTCAACGTGCTACAAACTTACTCAGACACACTTTTTGGCCTTTTCACCAGACCTGGAAAATCCCACCTACCTGAATCATCATCCGTAGTTGCCTTTGGAAATTGGAATCCACTTGCCTAGGTATAAAAGAACCTAAATTCATGGATTTCTTCAGCCTGGGAGCCACAGCCATGCCTTCCCCACCCACCTCCAGCACAACCCGAGCAGGGTTACCTCTCTGCCTTGCCCTTGCACAGAAGAGTGAGAAAAATTCTCTCCTCACGACCCTTGGAGGATGAGACACCTGGGACCACCCTCCCCAGGTTGTAACTTGTATCAGGGAGATCTGAGGAGATGGTACCAGGCTAGGACACACCAGAACCAGGGTCTCCCAAATCCACTTCACCTCAACACCCCAGATTATGTGCCCCTCTTGTGCTCACCAGCCTAGTGGGGTTGGAGTCATGTTGAGCAGAGGTTTTTAGTTTTCAATTCCATCCCCAAGTATCAAAATTCCTTCAAAGTTATGTGTTAAAACAAGGATGTTAAGGGTTTGGAATGGACCATAAAGATCACCTAGTCCCAACCCTCCCTGCCACGGGCAGGGACACTTCCCACTAGACCGAGTTGCTCAAGGCCTTATCCAACCTGGTCTTGAACACTTCCAGGGTTGGGGCATCCAGTGAAAACCAAACGTGCAAATCTCTACCAAATCTTGTTTTTAGGTCTTGTAAGTGACCAAGGCCTTTGTGACTTTTCTACTCTCTGCTTAACCCAAGCAGTTTGTCCAGAGAACCGTCACGAGAAATAAAACAAACAAAAAAAAAATCCAGGATATCAATTCCTCTCAAAATGTCTTTCCATTTCATTCTTATTCACAACTATTGGATATTACATTTAAAACACTATTATCAAGAACTTTGTTGCTTGGACTGCCAAGGAACACACCCTTACATTTAGCATCCCCATGAAGACTGTTAATTCAAATTTACCCCACCCTAACTCCAGTGATTTTAAAGGAGTTCCTACGACATAACTCTGAAGTCAGCCAGCTGTGAATCAGTTTCTTGATATTAAATTTTTAAAGCTGCTTCCCCAGAGAACATAAAATAACTCATGTTTAGCCACTCATATTACCATTTGTTCCCAGTGGGTCTCCTGGGGGAAGATTAATACGTGGGCACGGCTCACCTGAACCAGAATCCTCACTAGCAGAGGGCATGTTTCAACACAGCAGCAGCAGGTGAAATAAACAGGCCATGCTCTTCTTTTCTGACAGGTCTTTCCCTCAAGTCATACCCAAGTAGACTCCAAACACCATTCCTTGGATGGCAGCCAGTTCCTGCTGCCTTGCTGGTGACAGTCACAGCCTGGCATGGACACAAGTCATGGCACTGCCCTACCCCACAGCAGCTCCCCATCACATCCTGCAAGAGAAGATAACGATGCTCACCCATATCTCTGTCTTCCCATTGCTCTTTTTGCACCTCTCAGCCAGCACCTTGAGTTCCACCGTGGTCTCCGAAACCATTTCGGCACTTTTGTCCTTGACGACGATGTGCATGACCCTGCCATTGTTGATGTGGGCATCAAAAGTGCTGTTCCAGGGTGGGTACATGGTGGGCTTCTTCTGCACGTACACCTGGCCATTCTCTGTCAAGAGGAAGTGGTTTGGATTGACTGGAGCTGCTTCTCATCTGCTCTAAGGCCACTCTACAGTCTGTGAGACAGATCTGTGTTATTGACCCACTCTAAAGTCTCTCTCCTGGCATGGTCCTAGGAGGTTACTAGGTGAAGTGAAGCCTAGGATGGGATTCATCTCACTTAAATTTAGATGTCTACAATGTATATGCCCATGGAATATAATCCAGGGAATATAATCAATATAAATCAGCGGACTAAGGGTGGTTCATTTGACCAAATACAGACATGTATCTTAGAAAAGATAATTTCCATCCTTGAATCCATCAGCTCTGCTGAGAAGACCCCAACTGTTGGGTATCCAACACCTTGGATACCCACTCCTAATCATGAGAACCAGCTTTGAAAACCAGCTATGTGGATCATCTGTCCTCATGCAAAATGAGACAGATCTGCTTAAATGCCCCCCTGTGAAAGTTTTGAGTGCTTACTCAAGGTAAATTCTATATCACAGTTATCCTCTGAAAATTTTCAACCTACCAAGTGCTGAAGCTGGAGGAACAAGGGAATTAAAAGCAGTTTTGTGATCAGCAGGTCTGGGACTCCTGTCAGCTACAGACCCTGTTCCTATATCCAATAATCCCAGTCTTTCTCTCATCCCACCCAGCTGGAAAAGAACTTGCAGCTCATAGTCTGGAAGGTGACACATGCTGGAGAAAATTTTTCCCTGGAATCAAGGACTAATTCAGGTTTGTCCCTCAGCTCAGCTTTGACTTCCACAGGCAGGAACTCCAGGATTTCTGAGGCTTTTACAGCGTCTTTAGGACAGACTAAAACTGGTAAACAAGCTCCAAAGTTACTGAAAGCAGGAGAGAAGGAGAATAAAGGAAACAGTGAATTCATGATTGTGTAATATTCACCTCAGGAAATGAGAGAATGTTTACTGGGGAACGAACAAATATCAGGGCCCTGAGATTACAACAAAACTCTCCCTTGAGCACCCTGTACAGCGGAGAAATGACTGCCAGAGCTTCTACATAAATTACACTCACTAGGTAGATTTAGGGTGAGATACAGTTTCCTGAGGAAAGGCGTGCAGGATCCTGGAATTAGCACTGACTTGCTGAAATTCCAGCCCACGACCCAACACCTGGCCCTCACAAAGCAGTTGTGAGCTCAGTTCCATCACATAAACGTGATTTAAGCTGCGTTAGGCTCTGACCATCAGCACTGCATGGCAAACTGAGCAGAGAACACAGAATCACCAAGGCTGGAAAAGACCTCAAAGATCACCAAGTCCAAATACCACCTTGCCCACTAAACTGCATCACCAAGTGCCACATCTGTTTGTGTTTTGAACACTTTCAGGGATGGTGGCTCCACTGTATTCCTGGGGAGAAATGATCTGATCCCCAGATCATAAAACCACTTCTTAACCTTGTCATGTATAGTGTGACGAGCAGTTGCGCAGCTAAATTTTACCCACAAAATCAATTTCCCCAAAGCTCAAAGCACCTCAATCTAAGGTGAATCCACCTCTATCAGTGGGGTTGATTTTACACATATGAAAATCGAGGTGTTCACATACTGAGCTCACTGTCTGCAGGCTTAATTCATTCCCATCCAGCTTGCAAATATATATTCAACACACTCTTTCAACAAAACCGCAAAAAAAATCAGAGATAAAAACGAGACAGAAACTTCCCAGCATCCTGGAGAACAGAAATCTGCATAAAGACCATTATTTCTTTGCTACACCCGTGAAAACCCACAGATGTGAAACACAGCACTCGCGACACGAGTTGCTTTCGTTTGCGCTGCGCTCCAGAACGCCGGGCTTAAACCAACAAATGTGGAATGTGGATGAACTGCCCTCACTACGGGCTCAGACAGTCACCCCTGGTGCATCCCCTGCTGACGGCTGTGGAATTCTGCCAGGGATTAATCTGACCCCGGGCTCCTGAAAAATAAAAGAGCAAGTGTCTTTCCCGGGGAGCAGCTCCCACTGGAGCTGGGAGAGCTTTTCCCGGAGGCTCGCTGAGTTCAAACACGGAGCGGGGTCTTTCATGAAGCAAATGTCACCGAGGCAGGTGGCAAAGTGGCACCAGGCCAGGTGGCCTGTGAAGGCAGAAGTCACTTTTAAAAGGGCAGATTTTTTTATACCTCAGGGGTGCATATGATCTCTGATAAGTTTTGTCATCAGTAATAAATTGCTGCAACGCTTCTAGGTGTAGGGGGTTGTGTTTTTTTTTAAAAATTATATCACAAAATACCAGGGCCCCTTTTATAAAATAAGTAAAGATAAGAAAAGCAAAACAAGAGATGTCCAAGATCTTTCCTGAGCTTCTGAAACTCTTTAGGGTGGCCTTGAGGTGCCACCTCTGTGTCCACAGATGATGTGCATTATTCAAAAACCCTGGAGACCTCTATCCCAGTGACTTTTTCACCATGGCTGGTCGACAAGGAACAGCCTTTGGCATGAACTGAAAGTCAGTAAAACTCCTTGTTTTTGGAAACCAAACATATTTATCATCTACCACTGTTCTCTTTGTAAAAAAACCCAACCAAGCGAAAAATCACACAGATGCTTTGCTAATGCTAAACATAGAATCCCAGAATGGTTTGGGTTGGAACAGACCTTAAAGATCATCAGTTCCACCCTCCTGCCATGGGCAGGGACACCTTCCACTAGCCCAGGTTGCTCCAAGCCTCATCCAACCTGGTCTTGGACACTTCCAGGGATGGAGCAGCCACAGCTTCTCTGGGCAACCTGTGCCAGGGCCTGCCCACCCTCACAAGTAAAGAATTTCCTCCTGATATCAAACATGGCATATGTAACATGGTATATATCTGATCCATAACAGGGCATTGGAAAAGCCAGAGCAAAGTCATCTTCCAAACTGGTTGCAGCAAAGAGCCTGAAAAGATTTGAGACTGGATCAGTCCTGGCTCTGGGACTGGATCAAGCTCTGGGTTTGGGCACGTCCTGCCCTGCTCAGCAATCATGTGCCCTAAAGAAATCTTAAAGTCCAAGTGTCAGAGCACAAGGCTGGTGGTGAGGATGGTTTGCATTTCTTACCAGCTGTGCAGCTGGTCCACTCCTACTCCTTGGTCATGTCAAAATTTTAGCCAAAATTTGCATATTAGAGAACCAGTGTATTTTTTTAAAAATCCCATTACCATTGAGTAGCAAGTGCTTTGTGAAAACAGAGAGTACACTGTGAGCAAAAAAATTTTAAAAAATCATGAAGCAGGGATAAGACATGGTTTAGTGGTGGAACTGGCAGTGTTGGTCTAATGGTTGGACTTGATGATCTCAGAGGTCTTTCCCAACCTTAATGATTCTCTGACTAGTTCAAGCATACTCAGCTAGTGTTTGTCTGGAGACCTTTTGCCTTCTCTAAGCCTGTTTGAGCATGACAGACCCTCGGGGTGGTCATGCTGAGAGCATTTCTGGTATTTAGAGTCCTGCTTAGCTCTCTGAATGTCACATGTGTACCTCTGAGTGGACTGTCCACTCAGCAGAGAGCACTGGGCTTTTCTAGGATGTGATTCATCACACTCATTACGGATGTGTTCCTCAGGCTGAGATGAATCCCATCACAGAAACCTCTGTTTATTCCCCTGGGCTATAATTCACTGATAGTTGAATTGCTCAGGCATCAATATCCTTGCAGAAGACTAGAATTACAGGGCAACTGGATCCCATGGTGGCCTCATCTTTTGCTTAGTCACCTTAAGGTAAAGTTCACCATCTACACATTTAAACAGCCTCCCTCAGCAGCAGATTAACATCTCACAAGGGTGATTCAACCCACCCTAAGAGGGGAGTCTGAGGTGAATCAGTCCCAGAAGGTTCCCGCTGACACTAGTGTGAGGAGGAGTTGCCCTCTGGTTGCCCCACCATGCTCTGAGCAATCACTAGATGAAATTACACCCCACAAACAGAAATCTTCTAACAGCAGAATGTCAGATTGGGTATATTTGGTCTTCACAAATGGAGAAAAGTTCCCCCAAACACACTTTTTTATGTCTTGTTGGTAAAGGAATTATTATAATAATAATATTCATAATAACTATAATTATTACAATAATTTAAATATAAACAATTATTATAATAGTTATGATTATTGACTCTCACGAGCACAAAAATTATATCCCTTAGTTAGTATTTTGTGTCTGGAAACACTTTCAGCTCTGTGTAAGACAAATAAATATAGGTCTGCTCTGACCAAATTGATTTTATTCACTTTGGAACTGACATAGACTTCGATTTGAGTTATGGATTTCAAAGACCTCATTACAGCAAACAGCCAAGTCCTGCACAGAGCTGAAATAGGTGGTATTTTCAGTTAAAAGTGAGATCTTAGGGATATCTTGTCATGTAGTATTTTCTTTCCTTTAGAATTTACCAGTCACCACATCTTTCCTAATCATTTAAAATATCATTTAAGTCAAGAAATAATTCAATGTAATAAATGCTGGTTCTTTAAACAAACGAACAATCCCAGTGAAATACTGAATTAATTTAAAATTCTAAAAACTCTTTTTAAACTAATTTAATATTCTCTGAGGATTAGAGTCATGGGCATTCTCAATAAAAAGGGACTCCTGAGTGGATTTAATTTCTTAAAGAATCACAACAGTCAAATTAGGAATTTATCAAAGATTTAAGATAAATAGCAATCAGTGTTAGGGACTTCTCTAACACTGATGGTCTTGTTCTTCATGATTCTTCAAAAGCAGGACTGAAGAACTTTTCATCCTCTCACTGGGACTATTTTCATGCATAAGACACATAAGAAATGTTTTCCCTATGAGGGCTCATCAGTGTTGGTCCATCAGGAAAAGCGTGCAACAACCCCTACGTCAAGACAGAGAAAAGTGCTTTGCATGAGGTTTCACTTTCACACCTTTTACACAGGACAGCAGTCATACAGAGAAAAGATCACACTGGTTAAGTGCCTTTTTTTTTTTTTTCTTAAATTATGGAAGTATCTGGACCTGTGAGTTCTCCAGAAAAAAATGATAAACATGGACAGCTCTGCCAGGATATTTTAGGACACTCAGATTTCATCTGTCTGGAGTCCCACTGACAAACCAACAACTGCTGATAGAAAAGTGAAACCAAATCCAGCTCAGCTCATCTGCTCTGTCACATGCTGGGACCTGTAATGTAGTTGATAATAACCTCAAACTGAAGACATAGATTTGTTTGGTATCATCTTAAAATCAGACTGTCTTGCTGACCGTGCCAAGCTCAAACTTGCCCTGTGCTGAGACACAAAAAAAGACTCCAAAAACCCTTATAAAGGGGGGTGGGCAGGGGCTTGGAACTAGGGAATATTTAAGGTCTTTTCCAAGCCAAACCACTTAATGGTTCACTCTATGATTTAGCCATGTGTTTGCTACACACAAGAAACAACACAGAAACACATCCACACGACTTATAAAAAAATCACATGCATTTCTAACACTTGTCCACTTACCTGACTCCACGGCTTCTTTCACCATCACAGCACAGTAAGGGTTAATCACCTCCCCCTGGGATGGCAGGTAAGGGCCACTGTCATAGTTAGACAAACCAATACGTAGGAAGGGAGACATGACAAGTCCTGTGTCAAACAAAAGACAGGCGACACTTGGGAAAGAGTCTAAAAATGCCCCTTGGTTTTAACCAAACTCTTATCTCCGCCGGGCAGGGGGATGTTGGCTGTTAGTTATCCATGAGCTGGAGACTCTCTGACTTCCTCCACTGACCAGCAGGACAAGGGAGTGACTGAGCCCTGCTCAACGTGCATAAGGTAACATAACTCAGCTGTGGGCTTAACCATGGAGCTGAACTCATCCCAGGGCTGGAAAACCCACAGGAGCAGCTCTGAGCTCTCAGGACTTGACGCCAACAGCCAGGAATGAGAACAGCAATACACAGAGGCCAAATCAGAGCTTTCCTGGCTGGGATAACCCCTGCTGTAATTCACGTTGAGTCACACGTTCAAGAACCCCAATGCCATGGGAATAAAAAGGGTTTTGGGAATACGAGGGTGCTGGAAGCCTGCAAGCTGAATATGAAACTGTGAAATAACTCTGTGCTATTTATATACAGCATGGAAAGGATCTCGGGCATTCAACTGCCTGGGTGCTGACCCCTATTCATAAGTGAAGCTATAAAGAGAAAAATGCAGCTCATATGAACCACACTCTATAGGCAGTGAAACAAAAACCCCCACCAATAAAACAGTACCTCGGGGTAATTTTAAGCAGCTGAGAAGAGAAACACATAAAATCAAGATGCCAGGAAACGCTACAAAACCTTTGGGTTGGTCTTCTTTGTCAGGCTCTTTCAAAGTGTTCTGAGAGAAGGTTTAGTGAAACCAGAAATTGTTAACTGCTGTAGTTAGTGCCCATCATGGTGCCATCTGGGCCCAAGCACTGGGATTTACCACCCAACTTTTGTCTCAACTTCTGAGCTTGTCATTCCTGGCTTCTCTTCCTCTCAGTGGGGAGCAAGAGGCACTTTGAACTCAGCTGCAGATGTTTGAGTCTTGGACCACCAGAGTTAAAAGACATCAGTCCTATCACCAGCTGTTATCTGTCAAATATATTGACAATGACATATTGTTCAATTACAACAGCAAAAAGTTGAATGACTTGTGTTGTGGGATGTAACCCAAGTCTCTTCTCCTTTTTACACATAAAAATTGCTCTATCCCAAGGGCAGCTTCTCCAGCCTCACAGAGATCCAGATTCCACTGGGAATAGCAGTTTCTTACCTGTAAATGGTATTTCCTGACACACAAGTTCAGTGTCTGAGAGGGGCTTCTCTTTTCACCACAGTTGAGGACAACATGGAAAGGATTTTCTCAGCTGAAGAAATGAGGAAAACTGCTCCTCTGGGTGGGCTGACTTTAAAACTTGACTCTCTGTTCAAGGAGACAGGAGGCAAGACCATCAAGGAGAGAGGAAAACTGGAGAAACCAAGATGTAGCCCTTTTTTTGAGTGTCTGCTCTCTTACCCAACAGAGTGGAGTGATGAGTTTCCATCAGCCCCTTGTAGAAAAGTCTGGGTCTACTATAAGACTCAGAACAACTTTGCATCAGTGCATGGCCAAGTGGCAGCAGGTTGTTGTTCCACTTGTGTCCTGGATATGGTGAGATCTCCTTCTTCCTGTTTTATAAAATGAAGACAAACAGCTACATTTAGTGCTGGGACTGAAACACCAGCTCTTCTGGCCCGAATATTCACAAGCACTGAGCACTCACACCCCAACACTTCCCAACACAGATGGTCCATGCAGCCAGCTGTAGGTGTTCTCTCATAGAGATTTAGGCTTTCCAGGAGGTTCCCCCAAATTTGCTACCCTACATACGGACAATCTATACAATAAACCACACAGGGAGTCTCTTCTTCCCATTGGAGCTCCTGGGTATGTCAGCTAATAACCAGGCTGTGTTTTCAGGAAAACAGCAAAAACTCATAAACCATCTTGCACACTGCACTTAAAAGAGAAGACAACCATCAGGTTTCTGGGGAAGAGAGGATGGGACAAAAGAAGAGAAAAAATAAAAAAGTGTGACTGATGGCTACTGTGAATCCCTAGGAAGGACAGATCATGGACCTCTGTAAGATCTAGTTTTGATCAGATCCTCCCAGCTATTAAATTTCAAAAATTCTCCTCATTGCATCAGATCTAAAAGATTTATGCTGGGACTTCACATAAACCAGTTTATTGCACGAGATGCTCCGCAGCCATCAGCAAAGAGGTGAGAATTTTCCACCCAGCTGCAGAGCATGTAGGTTTGGCACAGCCAGTGTTAGCACTGGCAAACCAGCAGCTGCCCATATAAGCCTTGAAAAGGCAGGCTAAAGCTTGCTGAAAGCAGAGTTTGCTGCTGTAGCAGCCCCGTGTGAGCACTCTGCCCTGGGGTGAATTTCTTCCCCCTGTCCGATAAATCAGACAGATAACTGGTTTCCGGCTTCTCTCTTACTGTCTTTCCTGAAACCACCTTGGCTTTGGCCCAAACATCTGTTTTCCAGGTCCTGTCTCCAGCTTTTGCCACTACAGGACTGCTGCTTGGCTGGTATCCACAGCCACAAGCAATTAAGGAACAACACAGCTCAGCTCCAGCACGGCTCACTGTAATAGCAGCAGTTTAATTTAACACTAGAAACAGCTGCAGTGGATATGGAGAGTTCTGCTTCATTTCCCAGTGGAAAGGATAGTATAAGGTATCTGAAAACTAAGGATGAAGTTCAGCTTTCCATAAGGGGCCACCTGCAACCTCTCCTCCAATAAAACATTAAACACAGTGTGATTTGGGTTCAGCAATACTGCACCCAACTTTGCTGGCACAGGACAGCTTTGCCCTCTCTGGAGAAGCACACAACATATGGAAATAATTCCCAAATGATATTAGGAAGTAATAAACTTCTTAATATCCTTAATCAATTATGGTTAAGGAGAAAGAAAGAAAGAAAGAAGCAAGCTCCTGCTCCCAGTGAGCCAAAGATCTGGGTGGAGGACAGCTGCCTTTGGTGAGACTTATGCTTTTGCCTTTCATTAAATGAAAATGGATGCTTGTATGACACAGTAAAGATGGCAATTGACTGAATCAGGGCCAGCTGAGAGGGGAAATATTTCAGGACTTGAGATGCTGCTTTCCTAACGCCATCAAACTCATTTTCTCGAGGTCAGAAGGAATATTTCCAGCTCTCTCTCCTTTTTGAGGCAAAACTCTGCTTGCAAAATGAGTTCATAATCTCAGGATGAGCATCACCAAGAGGGAAAGGAACCAGGAGTTATAGCTGAAGGGTATGAACTTTTCTTTACCCCCTGCAAGGCATCTTCCAGCCAAAAAGGCAGGTCCTGACCCTGCAGAGATCTGTTTGAATAGCTGCTGGAAACTTCCACGTGAGCATAACAACACACCTCAAGGCCTTCCTGCAGCTTTCAAGAGCAACCCTGAACACCAGCAGTGATGGCTGGAGTCCCTCTCTCTATACCCTGACTCCTCATATCCCACAGACCACAGAGTAGGGAACAGGGACCTGAATAACTCCCTTGAGTGACTCAATTTGGGTGCTCATAGCAGCTGTTATCTCAAAGAAAATCAAACCAGCCTGTTCATGGGGGAGAAAGTTCAGCACCTCTCTAGGTGCCACCCAACATTTCTCAGACTTTCCTTTTACAAGGATGTGGATCAGAGCAGGAGGAGGAAAAGGAGGGGAATTTCCATAGTCATTTAATTTTTCCACTCTCCATAGTCAGCCACCCCATCTGCAATATCTCATAAAGGTGATGGAGGGATAGGGCGAGGACAGGCAGGACCAGCAGTCTCTGATGGGATTGCTACAATACCAGACTCAGGAAGAGCCCCCCAAAACATCAGGAAACATCTTGGTTTCAAAACAGAAGTCATGCTCTCCATGCAAACCCTTCATAATTGCTTGTAGAGAGGGCAAAGCATTTTTACTGCCACGTGGAAATGAGGCTTGCAGACTTTTCTGGGGCCCAATGGCAGGCATGGGAGATGGGGATTTCTCTTTAAAAAAGTCTCTGAATCTTGTGATGTTGTGTTTAGAGCAAGTTGTGTGCATTGGTAACAGGACCTGGTCTCCTACATACGCCCTACAAACACATCTGTCTGGACTCTGCTGAGCTCACAGGTTTCTTTCTGTTGCATTTGTGGTGCCCCAGGCCTATTTTCAGATCCTAAACACGATTTAGCTACAGTGGAGTTAATGGAGGTGAACAGATTTACAGCTGTGAAAGGCTGGTGTTCTTTCCACCTGGACAACTGCAGAAAACATCTGCTGGGAATGCTGGGAATTGCACACATCCTTGGACTCCAGCAGGGAAACCTGAACCATTCCAGCAGATACATGTAGAGCTGGGTCTTAAAACCAAGGAATTTGTGCTTTGCTATGCTTAGGTCTCCCTATAACTATTGCTTTAACCTGCCCTAGATGCAAGCTATGTCCAAGGATATGGTTCAGCTTTCCACCCCATGTCAGGTTCCCAATCTCTTGTGTCTGTGTAGGATTTGGGATCAACGCACAAATTTCTCCAAAAACAACCCTTCTTTCTTTTTTCCCTCTCCTTGACAAGTGAGTTTGCAGCTGTACCCATCCCCTAATCCAACTGATCCTGCACGGATGGGAAGGTCTTTCCTAAGCAGGAATGATGTGGGGGATGGTATGTAGCAACTGCATTTGGGTTGGGATAAAGAGACTGGGGAATCACAGCCTCGCTGCTGGTGAAGAGATTAAGGATGGATTCACATGAATATACAGAGACAACTGCAGTGCACATATGGGCTATCACCCCAGCTCCCAGAATACCCAGTAAAGAGATATAAGCCTTTGCACTGGTGCATTACCCCCTCCTAAAGATATTTGAAATAGTTAAAGCCAAGCCCATCCTGGAATTGCTGTTTCCCCACTGTGTTTACATCTGCCACAAAGATGGCCAAGATCAGTCCTACCACTGATGTTCTGGTATCCAGTGAAAAAGTCCCAGATTTTAGGGTTTGATCCAGGAGCAGAAGCATTCATGTCTAACAGTTATTACAGCTTGGAAAGAGAGTGAAATACAGCGGGGTTAGGACCCCACACCAAAAACATCCACTCTGAAACTCACTCTAGAAATGGAAAGAGGGTCAGATGCCCAGGAACAGCACTTCTTAATTTGCTCATAGAGAAGGAGACAAATTCTTATAGCAAAAGTACAATCTCTCTCATATATGTCTTTCGTTTTCCAGTCGACAGTGTGAATTTATCTCTCTTTGGAAAGGAGAGGCTTTAGGAGGTTATTTGTGCAAGCTGGAAAGAGCAGCAGAGCAGAGCCACCAAATCCCTATTTGGAATAAACCCCTGCAGGTGCTGTCCCTGAAGCTAGGTCAAACCCTTTTTCCTTCACATTTAATGAATTTTTGTCATAGGTGGTCCTGCAACAAAGCAAACTTGCTCAACTTGCTCCCACTGGAAAAATACCAACTATTCAGTTTACTCCCCTTTGTAAATATTTTTGTGTGTGTGTGTATTTTTTGGGACCCAGATTATTAAAAGCAACTTGTCCATTTTGCCTCCTTATTTTCCTGAACAGCTTCTGATTCATTTATTTTACTGTATCACTTCATTTGCGCAGCACTTGGGCCACACAAGCTCCAAAGAAATGATGCTCATTTATTTACAATTTTAAATACTAACCTCTCTTTTCAAGTTTTAGTTGTTTTCTAACACAGGCCAAACTACAAGTGACTGTGACTTGGTTATCACACACTGCACACAAAATTCCTTCAAAGAGCTTTTCAGTGTAAGGAGGGAAATAAAAATACCTTGAACTGAGATGCAGCTACAATGTGTCCTTTCCTTTAGCTTTTTATTCATTATCACAGCAATTTCTGTATTCCTCTAAGATTTTGGCACTAGTTCACAGATTCCTTGCTGTGGTCTTTTGAGGGGTTTTGGTGCTTTGGTTTTTTTAGGACACAAGGTGGTGTGTTCCTCAAATACTCAGGATGGTTGTTAATGCACTGAATTTCCTGCACCTATTCTTTTATTTTCTTTCCCTTAAAAATCAAAAAAAAGTCCCAAGGAGGGGGACAGGACCAGAATGGGGCATATGAACATCCCTCCTTCTTCAGGCACAGTTTCATGCTATGATTAACCTCATTTAGCAGTGGAGGTATTTAATGTCTCTGCTTAATCCAGAAATCTGCTAAAGGTATTTGGACCCTGAATTACTGAAATGTTGGTCTGAAAAAGAGCATTTCACTCCCCTCTCTGGCACCCAGCAGACTGTCTACATCCTCCCTGATGGATCTGTCTGGCCATCTGTCAGGAATGAAGCTTCTTGTGCACCTGGTGTTGCCACATACTCCTCAAAAAAGTGGGCAAACTTGTCACAAGAGAAGGCTCAGATTGTAACTGGAGCCCACACCAGACACCCAAACCTTATTCCTGCCACAAAAATAAGGCTTTTGTGACACAAAAGCCTTTGGAGATGTAGGCTCTGGATGGGGCTTGGTCTAGTGGAAGGTGTCCCTGTCCCATGGCAGGGTGGGTTAGAATAACATGATCTTTAAAGTCCCTTCCAACCCAAACCATTCTGTGATTCTGTGATTCTATGTATTTTAGGAAACTAATTTTGATATGGGATTGTCCTTCCTGTGTTTCTCCAGAACTTGCACTGTTTTTTAAGGAGAATTAGTGTTTTCTCCTCGCTCCTCTCAGCACTGGACATTTCCCATCAGGTTCAGGAGACAGGAACTGCAAAAAGAAGCCTGACTGCCTGGTAATTCATTTTAGGCATGCCAACAGCACGAACTGCCTCCTCCTGTCCCTGAAATCCTCACAGGAAGTCTGCAGGAATCTCTGCCCCCATGAGCACCTGGCCCAGCTCACATTTTACAGTGAAAAGCACCATGGATATCTCAGATAATTCAGCCTTCTCCACACCCTTGCAGCTTCATGTTTGTTCTGCTAAATACCTTAAAAGCAGAAATATTTCTTGTGCACAGCAGAAGCTGGTAGACCTACAGCTCCTGCCTCCATTCCCTGCTCCATCAATCAAAATCACCAAAATCACCCCCAATTATTACTTTTGCTTGTTTCCATCAGTCTCAGGGCTCCCTTCTGCAAGTACCACATCTGTGCTCTCTCTTGTCAACACCATCACAACTCCAGCTTCTATGTCTTTCCCACTCCCAATGCCACCTACTTAAATAAACCCTCATATATAACTTCCTCTTTTTTAGTCAAACTCAATTTAAAATGACACTTCTATTTCAGAAAAGAAACTCTGGCTCCAGTTAGGCTGAAAGCCCTCTTCCCATTTTCAGCCTGGTGTCCTATTCTCAGTGTCAGAGCTCCAGACCAGCTCCTGAGAGACATTCAGTCTCTATCTCTTCATAACCTTCCACTTCACTCATCATTTAGCTCACAGCAACTTTATCATTTATCCACCAGTTGCTTTCTGTGCTTCTGCCCTCAATTATCTCCCTGACTGGGAGGGATAGAGGACACATAGTGGGTGGAAGACTGAAATACAAACACAGAGAAAATAAAGCGCCGAGAATCAAGTTTTGGGGTTTTATTATTGTTGTTGTTTTAGTTGTGAATTTAATTGTTGGGTTTTTTGTTTGTTTGGGGTTTTTTTTGTATCACCACCTGGCTGCTTAAGCAAACCTTCATGAGTTCACCTTCACACTATGAGAAAAGCTAAGCCATGAGCATGCAGGCAATATCTGCTTCTCTTCTCCCCAAAACTCACACTGTTTCTCTACTAACTCTCCCCATCTCACGCTGTTCCCTAAGCTCAGGAGGCAGCACAGAGCTTCACGTGAGGCAAATGAATCTTCAGTCCTCCCATCTCAGTATTAGTGTAGCTCCCAGTCCCCAGGAACCACACAGGGTTCGCCTCAGCATCACTCTCCCAGCTCAGCTAAGCAAGGCAGAGCAAAAGGAAGATGTGCTGTCCATCCACCACACACCACTGGCCAGAGAAAAGCTCAGTTACACACTCAGATGTCCAGGTACCCTCACAGAATCCCAAACAAGGACCAGCTCAAAGGCTGTGTCAGCTCTGGATGATGGTTTGAGTTACAGTCATAGCAGCATTTGCAAAGATTCAACAGGCGGCTGTTTATTTCCTGTTTATTTTATAAACAGATGATTTTATGTAGTGATAGGACAATGAGGAACGCCTTTAGGCTGAAAGAAAGCAGGTTTATTTTGGATAGTAGGAAGGAAATCTTCCCTTTGGGGGTGATGAGGCCCTGGCACAGGTTGCCCAGAGAAACTGTGAATGTGCCATCCCCGAAAATGTTCAAGGCCAGGTTGGATGGGGCTTGGAGCAATCTGGGATAGTGAAAGGTGTCCCTGCTCATGACTGGGTTGGAATGAGATGATCTTCCATCCAACATCCCTTCCAACCCAAACCACTCTGGGATTCTATGATTCGATTTTAGATAAAGGAAGTCCCTTTACTGTGATCAGAAAAGGAAGGTTTGACTAAAGAAATCAAGACAGTGCTTGGCCCTAGAGATGACACAGGTTATAATCAGTTACCCTCCCTTCCTCACTCCTCCCAAAAGGAAGAAAGGCCCTTTTTCTAAGGGCATATCTGTGTCTAACATAGAACTGCAGAGCTAGAGGGGCTGTGCAAGTGGGAGTTGTACCACGAAGAGGTGCAATGTTGGCTACTAGGATTTCAGGAGGCAGAGATGGCATTCCCTAAAGGAATTTAGAGACTCATACCACTCCTGGGGTCCATTCAGTTCTCACTCAGTTAACACCACATCCTCCTTGTCTAACATGCCAGTGCCCCTCTGTCTATGCCTCATCCACCTCCACATTCTCCCTCTGAGTGATTACCAAGAGAGGTCCATGAGCACATGGGGCTGTAGCTGGTGATGCTTCTACTAATGGGGTCCTCTGCCTAAAAAAGACCACATTCCCCAGGAATCCCTCCTTGGTAACTTCTCCCACAGAGATGGATCCACCTCCTGATCTTGACACACTGGGGGCCCCTTCCCTCCCCTCTTTACCCAAACAAACCAATTCCTGACTCTTAACTTTAAAACTTCACTCTCCTACCTACTCCATATACATTTGCATATGGACTATTCACCCCAGGTCCCCTTCATAAAGAGCAGAAAGAAAGAGACCTGCTGGGTTTTCAATTTCCATTATCTCCATGTAGCTGACTAAAATGGGTCAAATGCCTGGTGACCTCAAATGCCTCTTTCTCCCCAGAGCTGATGGAAGCCAGGCAGCTGGTTCAGGTGGAGATGTCTGTCTGGCATTTCAGCATCTGAGACAAGTGGGGATGGTTCCCAGATGGGGTGTCTCACCTGCCAGAAGTTGGTTAAATTCAGATCTACTTAAGGGTCTTTCTTCTGCATCAGGACATCGATGAACTAACACGTGTATTGCTGATAGAGACACATAAGATGAGGACTCTTGTCTATAACTTTGCCAAAGCACAACAGACTCTGAATCAAAGTGCTCTGAAACCTTTATTTACTTTCTCTCAGGTTTAATCTGGTCTACAAATAAAGCAGAAACACAATGCTAATGAACAGAAACTGCAAAAACTGACATAAGTTGTATAATTGAATTTTCTAACGATGAGATTTGGTAAAAGCACCATTCATTCCAATGTCAGTGGAAAGTACGTTGGTGAGAATCACCTCACTTTGATGGGAGGGACAGGGAGAAACAGAGCTGTTTGAAGGAGTCCTTCTCTATTTCATTTGCTCAAAGATTTTAATAACAATGTCTGTAGTTGTCCTCACACCCTGCCCTTGTATGAGGGGGAGGAGGCCAGGGGAGATAAAAACGGAAGCTGGAGGATGCACATTCTTTACTATTTCACAACGTTATAAATCAAAACATAAATAGCAAGTGTTACTGTAAGGGTGGGAGGGGGAAACCTGGGTAAATTCAGCTCTCAACACGTGCACAGTCCTTCAAGACAAATAACAGTGACTCCCACAACAGCATTTGTCTCTCTGGTTTCTCTAGATAAGTAGGGTACGACCTTGTCTAAATCCCATTCACAAGTCAGAACAGATCTCTATAAGCCTCAGCTGCTCTTTCTGTTCTCTGCATATCAGCCCCAAAATGCCTCCTCCCCTTTCTCTCAGATTCTTCTCCCACCACAACTATCTCTTGTGTTGCTGATTTGCATGAGAAAGAGAAGCAGCCTCACCAGCAAAATCAAATGATCACATCAAAAACCTCCTCAGAAGAATAATTTTGGATCCAAGTCAAAAATTAACCATATGTAAGTTTAATTTTGAAACAAAATGGAAGTTAAACTTCTGCTCCCAATACACTTGCAGAAGTCTGGAGCCAGGCTCATGGGGATTTATGGCATTAGGTGACCCCAAAGCTTGGTCTCTTTATGAATGTGACAGCCACCCTGTTGCTGGCTGTGGTGTCCCTGAGTAGCCCTTTGGATTGTTATCTGCTATTTACAAAATCAAAGGGTCATTAAAAGACCAAGTTTAGTTAGGACTTTTTTACCAAGGCAAAGCTGCAACAAACCTGCAGGGTTCAGCAAAGTTACTCCAGCCTAACCTGAGTGTGTTTGGTCTCCTTCCCCATCCCTGGAAGTGTTCAAGGCCAGGTTGGATGGGGCTCTGAGCAGTCTGGTCTAGTGAAAGGCGTCCCTGCCCACGGCAGGGGCTTGGAACTGGATGGGCTTTAAGGTCCCTTCCAACCCAAACCATTCTGGGATTCAATGATTCTGTGACAATCCTGCTGCCACTAGCAATTCTCTCTCTCTTTTTCTTTACACTGGGCAGCTGATTTAGGTTACAGGTCAAACCTGGCCACTCAGACAGAGTCGCTTAGCCCAGATGAGGCTGCTGCTGGTGTGCGTTTGAGCCTGAAGAAAGAACTGGCTTCGAACTGTTGAGTTATTGCAACAATGAGGACAGACAGGACAAAGTACTCACTACTAAAGCAAGAAAAACCTTACTGTCAGTCCAAAGTTAGGAGTACATTTGTCAGGAGGGTTCTTTTCCCACAAAACCCAGCATAACTTCACAAAACAATGAGTCAGCCAAAGCCCTACAGCCATTCTGCTTTGAGAATACATCCTCTTTCACCCTCAATCCTTGCTTCCCTGAGATGAGCTGCGTTAAATCCACACTCTCAGCAAATGTGTGCATTTACAGTGGTGTTGGGATGGACTGGGTTTATTTGCTTTTCCAGAAAACATGTGGTGCAATGACCTATGAGGCAGGAATTGCACTTCCTGGCCTGGGTGGGTGGCTGCTCTGCGAGGAAATATCCCAGTGTGATGACAGAAGAGGAATCTGTGTTTGACTTAGACCTATTGTTTGGGTTTTAAGTTGTCCTGGATCCCTCAGATGCCTCATACTTCACAGAATCATCCAATGGTTTGGGTTGGAAGGCACCTTAAAGACCATCTAGATACAATCCCTCTTCTACTAGACTGGGTTGCTCATGTACACCACACTGACCCCCTGGCTGTTTCATCATCCATAACTTCACCACCAAAGCCCTTCAGTACAACGTGTAAGACCTAAACACAGCTGAATCTGTACCTTAACCCTTCATCTTTCTGCAGTAGGAGGTCTGTACTAGCTGTCCCCAGCCCCTCACACACCTGTCACCATGTATTTGTCTATCTTCTACCCACCTCATTGCAAGCAGTGCCTTCTCAGGCTTTTCTGTCTCCTCAGGTTTTTTCCTGCCCCAGACTGATGTCCTGATGAGGTCTAACCTACCACCTCAGCTAAGTGATCCACTGCTGCAGCCACATTTACATCTTCTCCCATGTCACTACCAGCATCTGGAATAACCTTTTCAAACCAGTTTCAAATATCATGTTCCTTCCTTGCTAAACGATAAAACCCTCCACGGGCAGCACGTGGGGAGACAGTACTTTTTACTCTGTTAAACATATCTGATAAAGAATCACTTTTTCAACTATAAAATACGCATATTTTCTGAGGATAGGTTTTGCTCTAAGGTCTGAAATGTTTTGATACAGTCAACCTATCATAATGACTCATGGAAACTATAGATAAAGTTCCCTCATATCCTCATTCTATTGCTATGGACACTGGGGATGGAGCCAACACCTTCCTGCACCACGTGAAGAAGTCGTGTTGCATCTTGGAAGCACCAGGAAACAACGGAGTGGAAATGCACATATCATCTTTAACTAAATTCTTACAATACACAACAGCAGCATTCAAAATAGGAACACCTTTGTTGTGGACCAAAATATTCCCATGGAAAAAACTTAAAACCCATGAATATTTTTTTGGAAAGGAAAACACCTTTATTTTTCTTGTCCTCTAAAGCCAATTGAATCTGTAACCCTGATGCTTCTAGCTTAGACCCTCCTCTTCTAACACCTTACCTGGGAGCGTGTTGCTATGCCCATGAAGGGCTGTGATCTTGCTACACACAAGGCTGCAGGACTTCTGCCTTCATTCCATCTCCTTCTTTCACCTTTTCTACTTCTATATGTGCCATGGTTTTGCTATTTTTGCTTTTGCTCATTCTTATATACATTGTAAGTGCCTTAGGAGCAATTTATTTTTGCACATTCACGTGCTTTCTCATCCTCAGATCTTGGTCAGGGCAGTCATATTTATGGAGACAGTCCTCCTACTGTCGTGTTTGCTGATAATTATGACTAAGTACAAAACTTTTTTAATGTCATCTTTTGATTCCTTTACATATCATGGAAGATGTTCCAACAGCCTCCTACAGATGTCATATCAAATACTTTCCTTTAACTGTCCATGGTCTGTCAGCCCAGGATGGAAACTGAAATTTTTGTATTTGTAGATGCTTTGAGGTGATTTCAATGCAGCAATACTTTGGTGAATAAATACATATTTTTCAAAAAAAAAAAAAAAAAGACACAATGTAATCGATTTTTCTGCTTTTCTAGTTCATAATCAGTGGGGTGTCAAACACTTGTAGGTTAAAACACTTGGCCACGCAGGAAAAGCTTTACAGGGGACACAGCACCAAGTGCTCTTGTAATGAATTGCACCCACCAGCCCTTCCCTAAAATGGTCTCAGCATTAAGATTCCCTTCACTTTCCCAATGAAATGGTAAGTTCAGTAGATGTAATTGAAGTCACAGGAGCAACAGAGTCAGGCTGAGTACGATACACAGATGGCCACAAGATTCAAAATGTCCCTTTTGTCACTCATTTATCAACTGGAAATTAATTTGTCTTTTAGGGTTGGTATTTCCTACGCACACACTCTGACTATATTGAATCCCCAGGAGATAAATGAGACATTTGCACTTGACAATAACAAGGAAAAGGGAATACACATCCTTTTAATGAATGCCAAGCAAATTAAATGACATAATTATTGAGGCAGTTGTTTACGGAGAAACAATCCAGCCCAAAACAGGTAGAATGCGATGTGGAAATGACCATTCAAAAAACCCATAAAAATATTATGTAGAGCTTATCACTTGTACCTCTCAGGTCTCTTTACAGCTCAGATAAATATCAAGAAATTCACTTGAGAGAGAGCTGGCACATCCGCAGCACGCATGGCACAGCGGTGAGAGAGACGAGGTACAGTTATGTGAAAGCTGCACCATTTTCTTTTCATCTCACCCCGGGCACATCCTTTACAACTGTACATTTATTCCATTCAGCATTTCTGCCCTAAAGGAGCAAACACAGCCATATTCTCACACACAGGTGGCAATAAAAACATGCCCTAATGGAACAGCACCATTCTGCCCCAGCGAGCTGCTCTGAAGCAAGGGTGTTGCTAAAAAGTATGACACAAACCAGAGGAATTATCCACTGCTAAGGCAGCTGGGCATAATTTGAAAAGCAATCTGGGCCCCTTCCACTCACATCATCAAAGTCAATAAATGTTATCTCTGCTGCTGGATGGGATCTGGTTGGTGGTGAGAGATTAAAAACCTCCAACAGGCCTGACAAATAACAATATTAACACTAACAAGCAACAATGAAGATAAATGACAAAACTGACACAAACAAGCAATGATGCAAAAGGCATCACTGGCTACAGAGAAGGGTTTGCAGTTTATGCTGCCTTTGCCAATGTTTTCCTTCCAGCCAGGCCGACAACCAGGAGTCAGATGCGAGTGGGGGCAAACAGAGAACAACACCATGGAATGGAAAACAAACTGCCACTGGTGCTTGCAGGCTGCCTTCCCATGTCAATCACAAACACAATCCTGATGTCACAAACACAATCCTAACGTTTCTGTGCACAGAGCACGGGAGCAACCCTGAGAGGGAGCTGTGCACAATGAGCTGCAGGTACCTCTGAATGGGGGATCAAGGCTCTGGTTGGTCCCATAGATGATTTCACACATACAGGTTTTGGATGTTTGTACTCCTGTATTGACTTTCTCTTCCCTTTCTATTTTAAGAATCGGTTTTTCGAAGCTTAGGCAAAGAACAACACTCTGCTTACACAAATCCTGGCTTCAGCAAAATGGGAAGCAACAGCAGAATTTGCAGCCAAGTGTTTTAATTTAGAACCACAAATATATACATAAAAAACCAAGAGCAGAGCAGCCCCCCTGACAAAGCCCTGGGAGGTGGTTCGTACATCACCTCCTTCCCAGGCTGCTGCAGAGCTCTTTGCAATTAAACCTAGACAATAAGAGAAGAAACCAAAAAGTTGCCATCAGAAATTATATTCATGGTAACGCTTCCTTCAGAACAAAAGTGGGAGGATATACACAGACTGAACTGGAAAAGATCCCAAGGCAGAGGACTACAAACTTGGCATAATGGGAATCTAAGCCACTGCTCTTGTTCCCTCCATCCTTCCTTCCTTGTCTCTCCCTCTAAGCCTTTCCTTGAAGCCCCTCCACCTCTGATGGGATAGTGAGGCTGCCTCTGTGAGAAACTCTGAGAGTCAACCAGGTGACCTTCTTTGAAAGAAAACACACTCGAGGCAGAACAAAAATAAGTTAGCTCCACCCTGGCAGTGTAATATCCCTCTGCTCACAGCTCTCCTAGAGGTGAAAGAAAATGAAAAGGTTTCCCCAGCGTAGCAGTGTGACTACAAAACCAGCCTGGGTACAGGGGGCTGCTGAGCTGCAGGATGAAGGTTCAGGAGGGACATCTGAATCTTCTACAGGGCTTTGAGAAAAATCCAAAAAGACATGTAGAAGTGGGGAGAAAGACTAACTAAACTCTGTGTTGCCCATGCCAGTGCAACTCTGGCATTGTCTCAAAGCAGGGAGTCTTTTGAGTCCAAAACCTCTGCACAGGTTGAGCATTACTTGCTTCATTCATCATGTGTCCTCAGAGGGATTGGCCAAAATGTCATGTGAGGGAAATGAGGAGCTCAGCAAGGCTCAGGGAGCCTTGGCAAATCATCAAAGTCTCATGGCCAGCCTAGGCACCAAAAAAGAGATGGAGGCAACAACACTGGGATTCAGATTCAGCTTTGATGTCAAGTTTAGGCAACAGCAGGCCCACAAACTCCAGGAGGCCATCTGATGCTTCCAGCTGAACTCAGCCTTGCTCCACCACAGCCAGGTGGGACAGAACCTCCTTTGCTGGTCCTTCAACTCAGCTCCTAAAGCACATTCCCCAGAAATTCAGAATGCCTGGCAGTCTCGGTGGGGATGTGGAGTCCTTCCTTCAATCAAACAGAAGGATAAGAAAAGAAACATAAAAAACCCACATGTCCAGGGCCTCAAGGACTTGGCTGCTTAAAGATACAAAAGTCTGAACATTGCCCTATTCACTGCAAATAGTTCTGCTTCTCCCCCAGCCTTTTATTTTTTTAATAGCAAGTTCAGTGAAACTTTATCTCTTCCTGCCCTAGTAACCCTACTAAATAATCTGCTGTTAGCACGACTCAATTGAGTGGCTTTCAGCTGCTGAAGTCGTGTTTTTTTTTTTTGCTACTGTTCTTTCATCGGTGGAAATTAAAAACCATAGCGAGTAAAAAGCTTTCCCCCCTTGAAGAGTATCACTACTGGAAACTGAAGCACAGCCGAAAAGTTAGTTAGTTAATTACCTTGGAGTTGCAAATAAAAAGGATCCGATTACACCCAAAAGTTTAACTTGATAGCATTCAATGTTCAGGCAGGGAACAATCCAGGTCTCAAGCAGCCGGGCTGGCTCTCGAGTCCCTCCTTCAAAAGGAAATGCAGCTCAAACACTGCGGAGCTGAGGAGGGATGGAGGCAGCTCATTCCTCTTTATCACTCAAATCTGCTTTCCAACTTATCACAGCTCCTGTTTGTAGACCATTACAAACTCGATCCGAAAATTATATACCCAGCTGCTGAGATACAACATCACCTCTAAAACCAGACTTCTATCTGGCTGTCTTATCACATGCTGTAACCAAGAAACACCTACAAAACATCAGGGAGCCCAGCAGGGGAAAGCATTTTCCCCCTACATTTTCCCCAGTTCGTTCACTTGAAGCTGAATAACACTTTGTTTACAGTAGGTTTTGATTGTGTTTCTCACTTTCCCCTCTGTTGCATGAAGGTACATGGGAGAAAACAACACTGTTTTTTTAAAGTCAGGAAAATGTGATGGTGAAACCACAAACACTCGCTAAAGGCATCAGGTGTAGAAGCCGAAAGTAATTTAGAGACTTATTTAAAGAAAAAAGAAAATAGAATAATGAAAAAAACCGAACAGGATAAATGCCAAGTTGCCGGGTTTAAAATCCCGTAACAGAAGGAGAACCGAGAGCTGGAGCGGAGCGTCCGGGTACAGTGTAATGCCGACAGCACCAAGTAATGCCCCAAACTTTCTCGGTGCAGCTGCATCTCCCTCCAGGGGTCCCACCCGCTTCCCACCCCCCCCCCGACACCTCTCCCTGCAGCGGGACGCCCTGCCCGGCCCGGCCCTGCCCATGCATCCCCCGAGCATCCCCAGTGCATCCCCCCGAGCATCCCCAGTGCATCCCCCGGGCATCCCCCGAAGCATCCCCCTGAGTATCCCCCCGAGGATCCCCCCGAGGATCCCCCGAGTATCCCCTGAGCATC
>JAWWTY010000037.1:2761418-2831719 GCA_035222235.1 Margarornis squamiger
GCGCATCCCCCTAGCATCCCCCGAGTATCCCCTGAGCATCCTCCGCGCATCCCCCCGAGCATCCCCAGTGCATCCCCTGAGCATCCCCCCAGCGCATCCCCCGAGTAGCCTCCAAGTATCCCCCTGTGGATCCCCCTCGCAGCCTCCTAGCATCCCCCTGCGCATCCCGCTCCGCTCCCGGCGGTACCTGCTGCCCACGCAGCGCAGCGCGGCTCGGGTCGGCTCCGATCAGCTCGGATCAGCTCGGTTCGGCTCAGTTCAGCTCGGCTCGGCGCAGCTTCGTTCAGCTGAGCCCGGCTTGGCTTGAGCCTAGTCCCGTCCGGCTCCGCTGAGCTCCGCCCGGCACTGCCCGGCTCCGTTCAGCCCGGCTCTGCTGAGCTCCGCCCGGCACAGCCAGCTCAGCTCAGCTCGGCTCGGCTTTGCTTTGCTTTGCTCGGCTCGGCTCGGCTTTGCTTTGCTCGGCTTGGCTTTGCTCAGCTCAGCCCGGCTCGGCGCTGCCCGCCGCCCCCGCAGGGAAGCAGCGCACCCCGGACCGCCCGCCGCCACTGCCGGGGCTGCCCTCGCTGCCTCTTCCTCCTCTTCCTCCTCTTCCTCCTCCTCCTCCTCCTCCTCCTCCTCCTGCTCGGCACCGCCCCGCTGCGTCCCCCTCCCCGCCCCCGGGTGCCCGGGTCTCCTCTCCCCTTTCCTCCCAAAACGTCCCGGTCCCGCGGGGTTGGAGTTGAGCATCGTGTCCATCCCTGCACAGGACCCTGCCTTAGGATTGGGCGCACGGGTTCCCTCCTGCAGACAAGGGAAGCCGTGGCTGCAATGAAATGCTCGTCCGAAATAATGACATAATTAGGACAACCTGAGTTTTTTTGCAGGGTGCAGAACCCTGTGGTTGTGGCTGGCAGGGGAGGTTTGCTGATGGGTGCAGAGGGAATGTCAACAGGGAAGGTCTTTCCTCGTTCGTCTGTCTCATCGTGTTACATTCTTGGCTGTGGGTGGTTGAAACAACTCTCTTCCAGGCTGGTCCAACCTCAGACAGGATTGTTGTATGAAAGAAAGACAGGTGGAAGTGCTTGGTCCACCCCTCTCAGGGCTTAAGGGTGTCAGAGATGGGTTTTGCCCCAGGACATTCACTGGGAACCCTTCTCAGCTCCACTGGTCCTGTGGCTTCATCCTGTGCAACAGGATTACAGCCCAGTAGTGTGATGATGGGGGTTCTGGGCAGGGTGTGGATCTGGAGCAGGAAACTGGCCTGGGAACCTGGGAGAGGAGACAGAAGAAGGAAAGAGAATGCCAGAAATGTGTGTGCCAAGGGATTTTGGAGAAGACAGTGGTAAATCCTCCCATCCTCCAGGACCATGTCAGCTCTGTGAGACTTACTGCTGCCAGCAGACAAATCAGTATGATCACAGCTTAAGGCATCCATAGCAAGGAGACCTACAGATGTTCTTATCTCCCCGATGTACCCATAAAAGACATGAGACCATGTTCAGGTACCTTCTGTGGCTCCAAATTCTGGTGAAGAATTTCAAGTAGTGTTTCCCTAAAGGCCAATGCACAATTACAGGTGCAGAACATGACACCCACCAGGCCTTGTTACACCAGTAAAAGATGTTTTGTTTGAGATGACCCAAATGAGGTGTTTAGAAATTTTAAGACCTGTAAATGTTCACTTTGAACAGGCTGGGATGATTCTTTGAATACCATTGTGTTCATTTTGCCCTTGATGCTGATCTCTAAAATGTAAAGTATGCATTAAAATAAAGAAAAGGGAGGCGAGACAAAGCAAAGGGAAAGGCTGCTGGGATTTTGGAAATCAGGGGAAATGAACTGCTTTCAAAGAGTGATTTTTCCCTATTTTCTCAAACAATTAGAGCTGACTATAATACCTATTCCTGTTACCAGCAGGAGAGAAAAAGGAATTTCATGAGGCAGATGATTTTGCATTTAAATTGCTCACACCCCATTAACTTACACATCCATCCTTCCTGTCTGCGTCAGAGTCCATTATACTGGGTGTTGATACTGCAAGCATACAGAAGAGACAGATTCTTCCACCCCGAGTGACAGTGAGCTGCAGATAATTAAAACCCTATGTATTCCCAGTTTTCAGCTCCACTGGTTCCTGATGCTGTTGCTAAAATTTGCACAGGAATGTGATGCTTGGAGGACCATCACACTCACCTGCAGTAAGGCTGAGTGCAAGCTGTGGGCATCTTGCACAACCCAGCTGGGTTGCAGCCCCATGGTCTGTCCCCCATCCCGTGTCCCCTTTTGATATTGCCTCTCCCAACATAGATCAGACTCCATCCCTGGAGGTGTTTAAAACCAGATTGGATGAAGCTCTGAGTAACCTGGTCTAGCAGAAGGTGTCCCTGCCCATGGCAGGGGGTTGGAAGTAGAGGATCTTTAAGGTCCTTTCCAACTCAAAGCATCCTAGGATCTCTAGGTTTCTGTGATCTGGGGGACAGAGCATGACACACCAGTCAGTTACATGAGGATCACTTTGCCTAGAGGAAATTTTGGAGATGTGCAAATATTCAGGCTCAGGATTACTTTCCACGTATCACACACCAAACAGGCCATTTAGCTCCAAATTGGCAGAAAAAGGTGTCAGCCTGTGTCCTCCCCCAGAAAATCATTTGACTGTGCAAAAATAAGGCCTCAGATCTGGAAAACTTCTTGGCAAGACAAGCCAAGGATTCTGCCTGCTGCTGCAAGGAAAAATCAACATGAGCCCTTTCTAAAGGAGGATTAACCCTTCTTGTCACCCCAGACCTTTGGTGACAGCTCCATACCTGCCTGTCCCAAAAGGGTCCTTCACTGCCCTTCATGTGCGACCTAAACCTTCCTTGCTGGGATTTAAGCCCACTTCTTGTTATGGGCTCCTAGAATCTCAGAATGGCTTGGCTTGGAAAGGATCTTTAAGGGCCATCTAGCCCAAACACCCTGCAATGAGCAGGGACATCTTCCACTGGATCCTATCCAGCAGGGATGCAGAGAACGGATTTTCCACTTCTTTTCACTTCTTTTTTCCACAGCAGCTTTTTTTTTTTTCATATCTGAAAGCGATGGCACTGTGGTCTGGGAGGCAGCTGCCATATTAATTAACCAGACACAGGATAATTACCCAGCTGACACAGAGCTTCCACTGAAACGCACACCGACTGCTGTATATTGTTATTGTCATTTAACTTGCCTTGTACAACTAATCAGGCATCGCCTTCTACAACAGATGAGGCCACTCCAGTGGGTGTAGGTATCTGGAAACCAAAAGCCCTTAAAGCTGCATCTTTCTGGTGGAAAATATCACCACAAGCCGTCGTGTTTTCTTTCCTGTATTTGAAAACCACCCACATTTTCAGTAACAAAAAAAAGGCCAAACTGGTTGAGTGTTTTGCCTGGGCAATGGGCCTTTCTGAGGGGTTTCATTCTCAAAATATTTGGTCTCTCTTGTTTGTTTTTTAAGGATAGTTGTTTGCAATTTATCATCATTTGAAAGGAGGCGTGGAGAGGAAAATGACAAGGGAACATACTTAATAACTGCTGCAAAAGAAAAATCTAATATTCCCCTTGGTCTTTGCTTTGAATTCATTGAAACTCAGTTAATGACTCAATGCATTTGAAAAAATAAAGAAGAAAATATAGCAGGGTATGTTATTTTCAGTTTTTCAGTATTTTTGGCTTTTTTTCTTTCCCCCCACAAAGGTTTCCATTTCTGCCCAAAGGTGTGCACTGCACGTTACCACGAGGTTTACATTTCAGTCTCTCACAGCAGTCATAAACAAAAGGGCTTAGAAAGGAGCAGTCACTTCACCTCTTCTACCATACAGTGAGTCCAACACTCCCCAAACCACCCATTCCCACGAGGTGTCTGTCCAGCTGGTTGTTACACATCTCCAGCCCGGGAGTTCCCTGGCTTCCCCAGAAGAGGACAGGAAATGCAGTGAGCAAATCAAACCACTTGCAAAATAGTGTGTGACGGTGCACATCTCCCAGGCGTCACTAGAAAAAGCTTGAGTAATTATGACAGTATCTTTCTACAGGATCCAGCCTGATTTTACATCCTTGGAACAACTTGACTGGAGATACATGTTGTCCCTTCCAAGTTATGAAGAGAAATAAATCAACTATCCTGGTCCTATCACTGGTGGGGCTGCAGTGCCTTTAAACAGTTGTTATTCTCATACCAAGGATCAACCAAATTGACAGAGCTAAATGTGTTCCCAGTCCATAAAATTTGGCCAGCTGTGATTTTATAAAGTTTCAAAGATTTTTCTCAGTCCCTGGTCAGTCATTTTTGGGCTATGGTTTGTCAGCATCATTTGAATTAATCAGTTTAAGTAGATGTATAAAATGGGCACAGGTTGAGGGAGGCAAAGCCACTGCCTTGCCCTCAGCTGCTGGTTCCCAGTGCCTCCTGCCTCCCCATTCCACGTTCTGCTTCCTCACTTTGCTGACTCAACTGATCACCTCATCGTGATCTCAGCCAGAGCAACAAAACAGTCTGGATTTAAGAAAAACCAGCAAAGCAAAACTGAAAAAGGAAAAGAGAAAAACAAAACCAAACGCCAAATGAAAAAAAAAATAAAAAGGATTACCCTTTGCCTGTAAGAGGCATCATTTTCACAGGAAATGGCTGTGTGAAGGGCTGAGTGATCAGAGCGGTGATGGGGAAGAGGTCAGGTGGATGGTGGAGGGGTGGGAGTGGCTGAAAACCGCCCCACAGCCAAAAAGGTCATGGGGTGTGACCACACACTCTAGTTGACCCTGCGGAGAGGTGTGTGCTGCTTTGAACCTGCTGCAAAAATGCAAAGTCATTTGTGATTAGAAGCTCCTCTCCCGTCCTGGAGAACAGTCCCCCCCCCCCCGTTGCTTGTGTGAAAGAAATACCCCTTCTCTCACTTCTGCACAGAGACCCCATCTCTAGTAATTCTCCCTGAAATGGGGCTCATGGAAAGCCATCCCCAAGCTTGGGCTGTTCCTATGCCTGGACATCAGCTGTTGACCGTCCTTGGAGACAAACTGCTTGCTTTGGAGGTTGCAGGACCACTGGCACACAGAATCTGCCATTCCTAGCTCCTCTGAACTAATTGCACAGGGATATATGAAGCAAAATTAACAGTCAAAAGCCAGCTTAAAAATCACAGAGTCACAGAATAGTCGATGTGGGAAGAGGTGTCTGGAGGGCATCCTGTCCAACCTCTGCTCTGCCACACAGACCTGGTTGCTCAGGACCATGTCCAGACACCTTTTGGATGTCTTCAAGAATGGAGAGTCCACAACCCCTTTGAGCAACCAAATTACATTGAGCTCTTTTTGTTATCTATTTATATATCCCCTGTATTTACTGTCTTGCCAATTAAAAGAGCTTTTAGTTTAAATTCATTTGGGATAAGCAGAAATCATTGCCCAGGGAGGTCACAGAGGTTAAAAGATCAGCAAGATTTCAAGGATGCTCACGTTTCTTTTTATAACCCTCATTGGTATTGAGCACAGAAATTTGTACCCCTCTAGAGGTTATTCTAAAGGCAAGATGACTGGGAGGCTGATTTCCTTTGTCTTTTTTTTTTTATTTTTTTTTTTTTATACAGTTTTGGATCAGGATGTTTGGGTTTTGAGCCTTGCTGCTGAGAATTCACACCATGGTGTTCTCCCACAGCTGAGGTCTGTACCAACATTTAAGCTGCAGCATAACTGAAATCTGAAATAAATATCACACCTGGAAGATGCTGATGAAGCTTGTTGAGGTGGGACAGATGTTCTCCTTGGAGACACAGGCACCTCCTTCAAACTAATAGCTGGTAAGGGCTCTTGCATTTGACCTGGTGATGTACTCACAACAGGTTTGGAACCTCCTCCCAGGAATCCAAAAAAGTTTTTCATTTTTATTATTATCATCTGTGCAGTTTCAGCAGACACACAGTTAAAGGAGTTTGCCAGAAACAGCAGTAAGACACCATCACACTAATAAAAATGTGTATCTTAAATGACTGCTGTGTCATGTGATGGTGAGGAGCTGAGAGGTTTTGCCTGATAACTTTGATTCTGAGTTCTACTCTGCAGAAAGTCAAAGCAGTTTATCACTAGTATTGCAGAAGTGCTGAGTGTCCAATATAGAAACTCCTTGTGCTGGGTCCCAAAAGGGACCAGCTCCTACAGCAAATAGACAGTCTGGATGGGGAAAGCCCGACAGAACTGTTTGTTTGAGGCATGATCAGAGGTTTTCACATCTGCTACATTAATATCTCCTCGTTTTTAATATATTTATCCTTATTGTGAACTGAAAAGGAACAGCCTTGCCTCTTTTATAGACAAGGGATTGAAGCCTAGAGACACAGAAGGGCAGTGTCTGGCTCTTGGGTAAACAGTCACACATCCCACATTATGAGTCCCCAGACATCTTGTTCCAAGGTGTCTTTTGCACTTGGACATGTCTGGGAGGCAAGTGGTGAGAACTGACAGGTCAGGCCTGGCAGGGGAGAAGATGGAGACTTGTCCCATTGTCTTTCCTGAGGCATGGCATGAGTTAATCATAAAATGATGGAATCATGAAATCATAGGATGGTTTGGGATGGAAAGGACCTTAAGGATCATACAGTTCCAACCCCCTGCCATGGGCAGGGACACCTTCCACTAGACCATGTTGCTCAAAGCCCCTTCCAGCCTGGCTTTGAACACTTCCAGGGATGGGAAAGCTACAGCTTCTCTGGGCAGCATGTGCCAGTGCCTAAGTACCCTGTATGTAAAGAATGACGGAAGCTGCTCTGGGTGGTGAGGACTTAGGCAAAGCAAGAGCTGATTTAGCATGGGCAAAACTCCAGGACCTGCAGTAGGAGCTGGTAGATACACACATAGCCACTGGTGAGGAGATAAGCACCACACAGACTCCGTCACCAAGTTGATATCAGATGCTCATTAGGGGTTGTCATGACCTCAGTAGTGCTTTTTCCAAGAAAGGGTTTGAAAGAAGTGTTCACTGGCTTAGGAAATGGGGCTGTGAAATTGAGACCCTAATTCAGTCCACTCTGCCTCCCACCTGACCCAACACTGAGCATCCCCTTGCTCCACTTTCGTCCTGCTACTTCACTGTGTGCTGAGGCACCTCCTCAGTGCTGCAAAATGAGCACTGATCTGCTCCTGCGCTTGGTTTGCCAGCGTCACCTCCCAGCTGGGACCACCCACCCAAGTCCCAGCTGTTTCTGTATGTTTTACCTCTCCTCTGTAACCTCCCTGTGAGCAGGTGTGAGTCAAAAATGACCTGTGAAGGTCCTTGTTCTCTTTCTCTGAATTCTCTCTGTGTTTCTCACCTGAGCTCACCTGTTAATTCTTGTGAGCTGGTCCATTTACGAGAAGCAAGGACATCAGCACACAGTATTGTTCCCCAGGGAAATTCTGCTAATACTGAGTGGTTCATTTGGGTGACGAGGTATGTGCTCTCCTCCTAAATTTCCCAGAAATCGTTCTCTGCTGCAGAATTAACATAAGCTGGGGTGAGCAGAGGCTGCTGACGGTAACATTTCAAACCTGACCTCCGTGTGGTGAATATTCTGGGTGAGGAGTGGGTTTGCTAGCTTGCTTTCTTTTAGTGGTTAAGGTGAAAGGTCAAAACACTTTGTTGTCAGTGCTATGAAAGTGCCTGATGTGAGAGCATTTACCATCAGGGCTGGCTGATGGAAACACACCAGGGTCTGAGTAAGGGAACCATTGTCACGTTATTGTCACACATTTGTAATTGCTTCTGTAATTCTGCATTAATTGATTCTGTGATTCTCCATTGACAAGGTGGTGTTTGGTCATAGATTGGACTCGGTGTTCTCAGAGGTCTTTTCCAATTTAATTGATTCTGGGATTCTGTGATCCTTTCTATTATGGCCATAAAATTCTCCAAATGGTGATTTTCCACAGTAACCTCTGTTCCCTGGAAGGCACTGGGTGTCCAGGATACTTTTTCCATCACTGAGCTCAGCTTTGTGACACCCAGCAAGAGACACGACGGACTCAATTTTCAGCAGCATGGAAAGGAACAAAATTAGATGGTATCAAATGTGCTGGCTTCCCTGTGAAAACTAAGTGCCCTCAGGCCAGTTCTGCCAGCCAGGAGACCTGATCCTCAGAGGTAGATGATCCTCAGAGGTAGATGATCCACAGGTCTTAACTAGGATCAGGAGGAGGTACTAGGTGCAATGTCCTGAGCAAATGGAACTTTAAGAAGGTATCTGAAAGTAAGATAAGGAACAACTCTCTCTTACTGACACTGGCTACAGCCAACTGGTTCTAATCTATTTAGATGCCCAAGTGTTTGAGGGATTGCTTTGCTAGCAAGAGTAGAAATGGGATTTCAGCAAAAGAAGAAATAAAAGGGGCATCCCCAGGTATTTCGTGGCTGTGGCTCAGCTCTGTGCTCACTGTTCATTACTAATCTCCTACAAATGAATGAAGGCCACTCCATCAACCCCTTAGAAACACAACTCTGTTTGGTGTGACCCTCATGTCTGCTGTGGTCAAGGGGTATGGCGTGATGGACAGAAGCACCAAAAACTCCACACTCCTCTTAGAAGATCAGAGGAGAAAAGAGGGAAAGAAATTAAGGACGGGTTAGTGCTGTAGTAGGTGACCTTCAGTACCCTGTCTAAGCCATGAAGTGTGGGAAGAGGAGAGAGGGCTGTGAGGGAGGGACAGGCAGAGCTCACATACTGCACAGTGATGCTTTGGGGCAGCACACAGAGAGGACACTTGCCATGGGGACGTGTGAACACAGAGCATGTTGCCTCACTTGGGCTGGTTTCGGGGATGCCGGTGCTGCTGCCTCACAGCACGGTGCAGAAATGCCTGAGCTCAGCTGAAAAAAGCTGTTGTAGCTGTTTCAAGGAGCTGCTCTGTGACAGGACAGATATGGGGGAGGAAGGGCTGAAGGGAATATCCGTGCATTCGATCACAGCATTTGTGTATTGTACTTGCCACCACAGCAATGAAAATGCAGCTTTGGGACAACCTAACAACTGGCTTCAAGTCTTCTGGACCCCTGGCATGAAATTCCTCCTGGGCTCCTTCACTGAAAGTTGGACTTGATGGTGTTGGAGGTCTTTTCCAGCCTTAATGATTCTATGTCCTTCAGTGCCCTTGCTGTGTGCTGGTAACAAATGAAAGCCATGGTACTACATCTTGCTCTAGTCCCATGTCTGGAGAAGGTCAGAACCTGAGGGGTGAAAAGACCCCAGAACATCTTTTCTGTAGGATATCTCCTAGCTGTGCTCCAGGCACCTTACACATTTACCCCAAATGCCCAGTTCCTGAATCATTCATCTATTATTAAAAGTAGGTCATCGCAGTGTCAGCTCAGGCTATTTTGTCTCTGGCGGATTTGATCACTTTGCTTTCCAGACGGTGACAAACATGACTGTACATGAATCATTTTTACCTCCAGCATTGTCTGCTTCTTCGAGAGAGCTCTTAGAGAGGATTAGGTGGCTGGGAGCCTGCTCAGCAGTGCTGCTAACGAGAGAAGAAACAAAAGATGGAGAGGAAAAGCAAAACTACAATTTATTTTCTACCTTCTGATCCCAAGTGGCTGAACTAGGATTTCCTTCAGGATATATAAGAAAAAGCTCAAACATGCCCTGAAATTAAATGACTCTATTATAGAGGATCCCCCACACAGGAGGCAAGTCCAGCACTGCAGTTGTACTTGAAGGCTTAAGTGGGACTTCAGTGATAGGGAGGCTTTGTGTTTTATCTTTCTGTACAGCCTTGCAGATTTGGACTTAATCTGCGTGTTTTGTAAGGCATCAAGGTGCTGGAACACTAAATGCCTCAGTAGTAACAACTGAAACCAGCACTTCTTTTCATTGGTGCCTCTGGTTTGCACTGAAATGCTCCTGTAATTTCTAAGCACTCTTCCATGCACAGTGGCATTAGTCAAAAGTCCTTTTCCAGGTGAGGGAATTCAGGGCTCTGCTTAGTAGGAGCAGAAGGGACTTAAATCTCTTCAAGTCCCAGGGTTCATAAGGCTGAAGAACGAGAGGAATCGTGCAGTGACACAAATGGTTCTGAAAGGTCACCGCACATAACCGAGAAAGTCAGGTCCTACCCACCAGCCCTGGGAGTCACAGGGGCTTGTTTAATATTCATTCTGGGCTTTCCCTAAAAGTCAGTGAACGTTTAAAAATGTCACTGCACAAACTCTTAATTCATGTTATTTCTTAGGCCATTGCATGTTCAGTAACAGGGAATCAGCTTCACATTGCAATTGGAAGGTCGTGAGGAACACAGGGCCCTGACTTTTTGTAATGTCAGTACACTTAACATTGAGTGTGGAGACCATGCATCTGGTTTTATAATTTCATTCCAGTGATGTCCCTCTCTTCCTCCACTTCTTTTTGATTTGAACCTTTAAGCTCTTTGGGACAACTGCCACTCATACACGTGCTAGCATGATAGCTTTTCACCACGGTCTGTCTCAAGGTTTTAGTGAATTAGAAATGCTAAATAACACCTGTCATGCTGAGGTAGTAGATCCTTCAGGAGTTATGTTTTGGCTTCTGAAATTTGTGTAGAATTTCACTGCCATGATGAACTGCCAGTCTAATTCAGATCCAGCTTGTCAAGAAGGTGAGGTAACAAAAAGTTCATTGATTTGGGAAAGGTTGTCCTTATTTAAACTACAGCAGGCACATCTCCAATCATTTCTGAAGGCTGGATCAATAGGAACACTTGCATGAGTTTAATTCAGTGTCAGTGAAAGGGGTTATTTCTTTTGAGTTTGGAGACAGAAGGAATGTGCTGGAATCAAAAGTTACGTGGACTGCTCTGTGTTTGAGGTTTACTAAGAGAGTAACAGAAGATGCAGGTTAAGAGCTTAATTTAGAGTAAAAAACATGCTTTTTAAGAGCCAGAAAACTAAATAGTGAAACCACTGTGCATTAATCTAGAAGCATGCAAATGACAAAACCCAAGATATTTATGCATACAAATCCATATTCATGCACAGAACCATTTAGGTTGGAAAAATACTTTTACATCATTGACTCCAACTGTTAACCTAACACTGCCAAGTTGTATCCATGTGTATTCTGCAGAAATGTTTAGATATAGGGCTTTAACGAGGGCATAATCTACATAGGATATCAAAAGATCCTATATATATACACCCCCAGACACCCCAGGGTACCACCACAGGTGTCTGCATCTAAAACCAAGGCAAGAGCTTTGTCACCTGCAGCAGCAGGACAAGCAGGAGGTGACAGCAGCTTAAAGATATAAAAAGAGATGCCCAGATGACAAAGAAGAGCTGCAGTAACACAACAGTCTTGTGTCCCATCTGCCCATGGGAGCATTTATGTATTTGTGTTCTCCACCAGTATCACTATCAGTTCTGCAAATGTTCTTGTTCCATTTGTCCTGCTATTGGAAGTGAGGGGACAATGCTGTGCAATAGCAAGGACATAACTGAGCCAGGGAAGATCTTCCAGGCTATTATTCCTGTACAGCCTTGTGAAAGAAGTGGGGAAATGGATGGACTGACTCTTCCATGCTTGAATCTTTAATCCTTGCTGCAGTGCCTCAGCTGAGTCACCACCAGTCCCTCAGCTGAGAAGACTGAGGGACACAAGGGAAAATGAGAACAGTTGCAGAGATGGGCACAGACATGTGCTGCTAGAGACTATGTAGATGACATTTCAGAAGGTTAGCATCTCCTTTTGGGGAGCTAATCTAGAAGATGTGGAGCAGGAGGTGGAGAGAATTGACAGCCTTATCCCAGGCTGGAGTGGCACAACTGTTTTCTTGCCACTTAAACAGAGCTGATTGAATTTTACTTTTCCTGTTCCTGCTGAGGACTGTGGGGCTGTGGTGGCTGCTCCTGTCTGACCTTCCCAAGTGTCCCCAAACCCAGAACCATAGAGAGGTCTGTGTTGGAAGGGACTTTAATCACCATCCAGTTCCAATCCTCTGCCGTGGTACAGGGACACCTTCTGCTAGACCAGGTTGCTCCAAGCCCCATCCAACCTGGCTTTGAACACTTCCAAGGATGGGGCAACCTGGGCATCTCTGGGCAACCACCATCACAATAAAGAATTTCTTCCTAATATCTAATCTAAATCTACCCTGTTTCAGTTTAAAGCCATTGTCCCTTTTTCTGTCACTACAAGCCCTTCTATAAAGTCCCTCTGCAGCTTTCTTTCACACCTTATTCTCCAGGTTTTTTTGCAGCAGAGATGAACCTATCTCTCTGGCTGTCCAAGCAGAGGGCTGTCACCTACCTATGTGTTTGAAGACTCATACTTATGCTTCCAGGCCATTCAGTAGCCACAGCCTGGATATGACCTTCCTACTGCAGCATAAACTTTGAGGCATCACTTTTTTTATTGCACAGCTCTGTTTGTCTGCTTTTCTCTGCTGAACCCGCTGGCAACAGTTTGTACCCCTTGTTTAAACAACTTAGAACCTCCCTGTGACCCGTTTGTTCCCTTTGGGCAGGGCCTGTTTTGTGTTTGTGCAATGCTCTGCAGAGTGAAGGGAGAAAGGGGAAGTGATCACTTGTGACCGAGCACTGGGCACTATAATAAGCAGAGGGTGACGATACATGTGAGGCTGAAAGGAAGGCAGGAAGTGCTCATTTGGAGATGAGTAGGTTTGATTCTAATTCATGTGACTGTGTTGGCCTGGGTTCATGCAGTGGCATCCTAGAGCAGAGAGCACACTGAGGGCCACAGAATGGAGATGGATAACTAGGATATCCCCATCTAACCTGCCAGAGACTCAGTTAGGTGTCAATCAGTCTTCCAAAGCAGTTTGGTGATCAAACTGCAGACCACAGGAAAACCAAAGGGATCATTTTCATATGTGTATGTATGAGTGTGACTTTCACTTTGAATCCTTCTGTGCTCAGTTGGACACAGAGAGAAGAATGGAGGAGCCACTGCTCAGCCCAGCAGGGAAGATGAAGTGAAAAGTCAAGGTCCTCACCTGAAAATTAAAAGGGGTTTAATGACTGCCTTCTGGTGGAGACCATGCAAGCCACTTCATCAGTATTTTTGGAGTGCCACCCAACAACATAATCACAGAATCACAGAATGGTTTGTGTTGGAAGGGACCTGAAAGATCAGGTAGTTCCAACTCTCCTGCCTTGGGCAGGAACATCTTCCACTAGACCAGGTTGCTCAGGGCCCCATCCAACCAACCATAATCTGGGACACTCTTGCTTCTGGTAGGTGCCTCAGAGTTTATAATAATTCAGGCAACATCCTTGACATTAGTCAGAACTAGTTATCATGCAGGGAGTTTCAGTTTCACTGTGATCGGTTTATCTGAATACAAATCTGAACCCTCTGCACATCCTCAGACACAGCTCAGGACACAAAAATACCTTACCACCTAATCATGTTTTTCTCAGATAGTTTTTCACTGGCAGGTTGTTGGTTTACTGCTTCCTGGGGTAGGAGAACAGTGATTTGGATTTGCCCTTTGCTGTCATGGATTTGAGTGTCAACATAGTCATCAGGGTCAGTGGGACACATGAACAGTCCCCAGTACAGCTCCAAAGAGGAATCTCAGAGATCCTAAAAGAGCTTTTTCACAGTCTGCATCACTAACTGGAAAGCTGGCAGCTGCTGAAGCTGGATCTGCAGATCCACAAATTTCCTGGAAGTAGGTTGGATTTAGAAATATTTGTGAGATCACATCATTAGTAACTTGGGCTTGGTCACCCCCTGGAGCAGGTTAGCTTGATGTTCAAAAGAAATCATCCCTAAACTCCTAGTGGATGTAACAGCATATGAACAGTCCAGCAGGAATTCCCTGTTACAGGTGAAATGAGGCTCCAGTATGGAGTGACATCCCAGAAAGTGCATAGGTGAAACTCAGGGATTCAGATTTCATCACTGGTGGAAAATTTGTTGGGATATTCTTGATCAAACTCTTGTAAAATCCTCAGACTCCCACCACCCAAAAACTTTTAGCAATTGAGCAGTCTCTTCTCTGGGGGTAGAAAAGTCAACATTTCCAAGGTCAATTTGTTACTGGAGTTTGTGGGCAGGTTGTTTGTTTTGATTCACCCAGATGGGGAAAAAATAACAGAATAAAGCTATTGATTTTTAAAGTAATCCTTTCTATCAATACAAGCTAAGCAGGCTTTGACTTCAAACAACTCATAAAGGTTTGCACACCTCATTTCAAGTATCATGCCACAATCCTGACTCCATGCTGCAAGTTGTTTAATTAACAACCTTAATCCACTAAGTGATGGCAAAATGTTTAGTAATGATGTCTAACTGGGGCATTGCAAGGAAATTTTGTTGTTTAATTAGGAGATAATTGATGATAGTGCAGGGAGTACCAGGTTATAAAAGGCTTCTGCGTGTCAATTGGGTTTGTGCTGAACTTAATACAATAGCTTTTAAATGGCCTGTTCAAATTAACTGCCATTATTATGGCACATGGATTTAACAGTGGCCATTATTCACAAAAAAAAAAAAAAGTTAAAAAAATTGAGTATTTCTTTAGATCTAGCTAATTAGAGGTAGGGATAATGAAATGTGCCTGGAAGGAATGGAGAGGTGGTGAATTAACCCATGGTATTAGCCACAGTGATGACACTGACTGAGGAATCAGCTCCATGGGGAACCTTGGACATGAAGCTGTGGAGGCTTCATCTTTCTACTGCTGTTAATGTAGCTGTGATTTAGGAACCCAAACACTTCTGTGGATATGGGCTATGGAATCCTTGTTGTGTTTTCCTGAGATGGTGATGCCTATCAAAGTCATCTTTTAACCATTTCCACTATGGAAATAATTTTGGGTGAGCTAAGCCCTCCTAAAATCAGTGACTGCCCCTTCAAGGATTTTGAGGGAAGGTCAGTTGTTGATCCCTCAAGTCCCTGGGGATTTGGGAAAGGAAGGAGCATCCTGTTGGGCAGAGCCACAGCATTTGGCTGTCAATGGGAAAAATACTTGTTACAGGGCTTTGCTGAGCACAAGGAGCTCAAGTGATGCCACTTTTTCCTACCTTAGTTCAGTGTTTTGGCTCCACTTCCACTCCTCGACCTGGCAGAGCACAGCCACTGTTTGCAGTTTGCAAAGTCAGAAGAATATATAGGAGTTGAACTGGTGTTATGTGAGCTTGGCACCAGAGAACACACAGGAAAAGCAAGGATTTGAAGCAAGAACTCAAATCATTGCCATGGCATTTCAGTGGATTCAGTTTTGCTAAAGATGAAAGTTTGTCAGACCTGCTTTGCCTTGCGTTGACTCAAACGGGTTGGATTTTTCTCCTCTAACTTTAGTTATCTTCCTGTGAGGAGGCTGCTGAAGCTTCATGGTTGTCACTGGAGATGCAGTCAATAGTCAGTGGAATTTAAAGTGTAATTTAATTGACTGAATGTGGACATTTACTTTGGAATGGGATAAACTGCACCATGAACAGCATTGATTGTCTGCCTTCCTGACACATGCAATCAAGCTTAATCCTCCTACCATACAATCTATTTCACCATCTCATTCTCTTTACCGCTAGAAAGATGATTTGTCATTAACATGCAATCCAAATCCATCACAATAAGCCTCTGACTTCTTATCGTGTGGTGCAGACCTATGAAAGTCTATGAGTGCCATTGAGACAACAGGTAAGAGATGATTGCCTGTGCTCTTTGCTAGCACAGGAACACCAAATTATCATCAAATTGTATGAAAGAAATAGGTCCCAACAAACATTCAGATGAAATTCTTGATGCAGAAGGCAAGATCTGTTATTAAGTTATGAAACCTCTCACTGGAGGATGTTGTGACCTCTGAAAGTTTAGGCAGGTTCACAAAGCACTTAGACAAATACACAGATAAAAATCCATTGAGAGTTATTAAATTCCAGTAGACCCTCTCTGGCTTGAGGAAGTCCTGGAAAAACAAGTTCCTGAAGCCTGAAAATATCAAAGGAAACCTTATTATAATTTTCCTTATTCCAGTAACTCTCAGAGATTGGGCACACTCTTGCCTGCACTGAATTTGTCTTGTCTTCACAGTAAAATGCTCCAACTCAGTCTCTTTTTCCTTGTAGATGATGTTTTCTTGGCCTTTGAGATCTTTCTTGCCATTCTGTTCTCTTCCATGCCTTTCTTGAAGAGCAGGCTCCAGTCTGGACATAATCCTCTGTGGGTACCAAGCCAACAGCACATACAACAGGGTTTTTTCAGTCTGAGATGTCAACTCCACACCCTAAAGTGCTGTTTCCTTTGGGTATAAATATCTCCTGCAAACAGATGCAGGCTGGTGTAAATCTATGGTATGCAAATCTATGCAATGAAAGAACATCTCTCTGCCAGCTGATGGGGGTGAGGAAAGAGAGGGATTTGGAGCTCTGTGAACTTTCCAGGTTAATCCATTCCTGTGAAGATGTGGGTGTCCACCTCCTGTCCTCACCATATACCACCCCATCTCTGGTGCACTGGGTCAGAAATGTCACTTATATGGTGGAAGGCCCAGGGGATGGTTTTGGTACCTCTGCAGTGAATTCTTGCAGCTGATAGAGACTTGATGTGTGAACTCCCTCCCCTGATCATTGAATTTATCTGATACCTGTGCCTCCACACCTGACTTGCCTGCTGGGCTCATCAGAGACCCTGGGGCCTCTGTGTTAGTCTTATTTCTACTTTTTCTTCTGATCTTTTATTCAGCAAGATCACCAGCCTGGAGCTCTTGACAGTTCGTGAGGTGTAAGATCTAGATCCAGACTCGCGTGTTTAGGCTTGGGGCTATTTTCTAGTTAGGAGACAGATGTTATTTGCATATACCATCTTGTTTAAAAATGGTATGATCCTCTGAATTAGCATAGGTCTAATGAGCAACATTATTTCAGGACACCATCTAATAATTCCTATCTACATTTTACAGCAGATATATTCCAACAAATACCCTCTATAGAAGCACTTCCTTCCAGTGCTTCTGAAATCCTTTAGTGGGTGGAATTTGATTAGAAACAAAAAGTCTATAAAACATGCAAAGGTTAAAGCAGACAGTTGTTTTGAGGTATTTTCAGATCTGAACATCTTGATCTTTGTGATAATTTGTATTCAGACATGCTATGTTTACTAAAGGAGAGCTTAAAATAAAAGTTAGTAAAATACTTCACTTCAGGGACTAGCTGGCTGGCTGGGAAGTGCCAGGCTGCTCTTTAACTTTTTTTCAGCATTTACAGGCTTATCATGTGTTGGATTGCACTTAAATGTCACATTCTCAGTGGAAAGTGGAGATGATTTTGTAGCAAGGGGCCTGGACTTCGCGGGTGCCAGACTGTTGCTCTGTTGTAGGTGTCTAATGCAGTTTTAGATGTGCCCGAGTATCATTCTCAGCTTCCAGCCAGGCACCCAGAAAGGCACAAGTCCTGTGTTGCCAACCTTCTCTGAGTGTCTCAGGCACCCTGGGCATCTCAGATGGCTCCAGGCATCATCCAGGTCCTGCCTCTTCCTCCTGAGAATTCAGTTTATTAATGATGGCTCTAGCAGCATTCCATTGAAATAGAGATGGCAATTAAAGCATGATCTTCCTTGAAATTGTCATCTTTAGGTGTTTCCTCACACTTTTTGTTTTAATCCTGCAGCACCCTGTCATCACTAGTTTTCAGAGTTGACAGGCTTGGAAGGGAATGATACAAACTCCCTCTCTGATGCTTGTTGAATATGCAGAATATGGCTTGGGTTCATGTGTCCCTCACACCTTCCAATCTTAAGCCTGCAGTTACAAATAAGATTGATTTTTTTTCAGGTATGAACTGAAGTCTTGTAGCACAATTTTCCTGGAAGGCAAAAAATTTCATTGACCAAATCTCTGACATGCAAACAAAGTTCCTAACCATGTCTGGTGAAGATAACATCCTGTCTTCTTTTGTGTTTTCACCCTGATCTTTCATGATTAGCCTCCTCCCACATTCTAGTCAAGCACACTGGCTTCCTCCTCTCCACAAGAGTCGACTGGGCTCCCTCCCCTTCAAGGAAATGAATATTTGATGTTGGTGGGGGAATTGATTTAGACAGGGGAAGCTGTGGGCTCTCCAGATGCTGGCAGACTACACGAGAGCTGCTGAAAGGGGGTTTTGGGGCTTCTTCCCTGTAACCACCCTCTGCACCCCTGCCCCATGAAAGCAGAGATGGCAATTGTGTGGCTTAAGTTGCTGCACAGCAGGATGATGTGGGGGACAAAGCAGCCAGCTCAGAGAATTTGGGGTTTTCTTCCCTTGAACAGCACAGAGCAAGATCCCTGCTTCAGTTTCCTCCTTTCCCACAGAAGGAGAATGAATCGCTGGGGTGGGTTATTTCAGAGCTGGCAGTAGAAAGAAGTCACAGAATCACAGAATCTGCTGAGTGGGAAAGGACCCACAAAGACCATCGAGTCCAGCCCTTAGCCCTGCACAGAACCATCACCAAAAGTCACATCATGTTCCTGAGAGGATCATCCAAATGATTCTTGATCTCTGTCAGCCTTGGTGCTGTGACCACTGCCCTGGGGAGCCTGTTCAGTGCCCAACCACACTCTGGGTGAAGAACCTTTATCTAATTTCAAACCCAAACCTCCCCTGACACAACTTCAGGCCATTCCCTCGAGTCCTGGCCCTGGTCACCACAGGAGAGATCAGTGCCTGCCCCTCCTCTTCCCCCATGAATTCCCTGTGGATTTGCTGCAGGGGACTGGTTTCTTTCACCCACTTGTAGGGTCCAAGCAGCAGCACAGAGGTTTCACCTGTGTGGATTCTCCAAGGTCTAATAAGGGTTGTGATGGCAACTACAACCTTTGCAGGTGGGGATGAGTCTCCATCTCCCACTGTTGCTGTCTTTCTGTGAAATATGAAATACTCAGAGCCCTCAGTGTGAGCTTCAAGCTGACCCAAAGGTATGGAGCAAGGGACAGACACAGGAAATGGCTCCACAAACCCTGTTGCTGTGTGGAATGAGGGTGGGACATGGCTCCAAGCACATCCTCCAGAGGAATTATTGCCCTGCAAGTCTGGGACACAGCACAGATACATTCCTCAGCCACGTCCAACACTGAGATAAATCCCAGACATGCCTTTGCAGGCCAGGAAAAATCAGATCAAGCTGAGAAATGAAACACTGATTTAATTATTATAATGAATTGCTTCCACTGCTGCAGGATTACAGGTCCCCGTATGGGACTGAGAGAAAAAACAGCTGCACAGGTCCATTGGTCTGTCTTGAGGAAACAAAATATGTGCATGGCCAAAATGTAGCACATGTAGAAGTGCCTGGAAACACAGGAGAATAATGTTTGAAAAATACTGGTGGTTTGGAAGAAGGATCTGGGAGTCAACTCCATCATCTAAAGGGAGCCTTCGGACAACAGTAGGGGAATAAAAGACATTTTGGTTTGTTGTCAGACAAGGGAAAACCATTTAGGGGAGGGACAGAAGTGTGATAGACATTTCTTGTAATCCCTCAGCCACCTCTTCAGCCTGGAAGTGAGTCCAAGGTTATTTAATTGTTCCTCCTCAGGCTGCTCTTCAACACTTTTTTATCATCTTTGTCATCTTTCTCTGCACCTTCCTTGAGCTGTAAAGCAAAGCTCTCTCCTTCATGTTTTTTTTACAAGAGAGTAAATACAAGACCTGAAAGACATATTTACAGAGAAATCCTCCTTAATGTATTATTCATTTGACTTTTTAATAGGAGTGTTTCTGTAGTCCTGAAGCCCTGAGGATTTCAGTAACACAAGGTTTGTAGAGAGAGGTAATGTTTTTATTAGAGCAATGGCTAGATTTGAAGAGGACAAAAAATACCAAGTTTTGGACGTATTTTCTAGTTTTGGCTGGGATAGAGTTAATTTTCTCCATGGTAGCTGGTACAGAGCTGTATTTTGGATTTAGGATGACATGAACTGATAACACACTGATGGTTTAGTTGGTCCTGAGCAGTGCTTGCACTAAGTCAGGACTTTTCAGCTTCTCATACTGCCCTGCTGGCAAGGAGGATGGAGGGCCCAAGGAGTTGGGAGGGGACACAGCCAGCACAGGTGACCCAGAACTGGCCCAAGGGATATTCCAGGCCATACAGCACCATGCTGAACAATAAAACTGGGGGCAGTTGTCCAGTGAGGTGGCATCTGCTGCATGGACACTTTCTGGGCATCAGTGAGTGGTGGCAATTGCATTGTGCAGCGTTTGTTTAGTACATTCTATTATTGTTGTTGTTGTTGCTATTGTGGTTATCATTATTATTATCTCCCTTTTTCAGTCCTATTAAACTGTCTTTGTCTTAACCATTAATTTACCTTGTTTTCTGATTCTCTCCCCTCTCCTTCTGAGGGTGAGTGAGTGAGTGAGGAGCTCTGTGCTGTTCAGCTGCCTGCTGGGCTAAACCACAACAACACAGAAGCCCAACTTAAAAGTCTTTTGCAGAAAGGTTTTTGTGAGTAGAACCTTATCTATATTTCAGCTGCTATCTGGAGTCCTACAAGATTTGACATATTTCTGCAACATTTCTTTTTCCTTTTTGTTTTTTTTTTAGAAAGAGAGAAGAACACAACTGAGAAGCTCAATGCAAAGGTTAAAAGATGTGCAGGGCTTTTGACTGCCAAGCTAATTAACCTCAGAGTCTTGTCAATACAAGCTGCTGGGGAGATATATGTCTTTCATTGACAGGCTGATATATTTTGGGTTGCCAACCTGTTTTCATGGACTTACTCTACAAGAGGAATTGCCTACATCAAAATAAATGCCCATTTGAAAATTTATACTAATTTTACTTGGTCGATTCCACTTTGCACCTTCAACAGCATCACAGTGGCATCTTCATGCTGACTGACTTTAGGCCTGTGCCTCTGCATTATTAAGGGTGATGAGCATGTTAAACTCTAAGCATGTCACACTCTAAGCATGTCATGTTGGAAGATAAGCAAATGGAATTGCCTCTATTGTAAAACACCATATAAAAAGACAAAAGATCCACAGTATATGAATCTGATTAAAGTGCACATTCCTTGATAAGTTTCCACTTAAACCTTTTTCTGATGTTTGGGATGAATTGTCATACTTTATCCCACAAAAATTTGATAGTTTTTTCCTTACAAGAGCACCAATGTAATAATTCAAGACATTTTACACCACACTCTCATATGCTTTGGGCTTTCAAATATTACATTGTTTTTGAAATGAGAAGTCGTGGAAGTGTTCAAGACCAGTTTGGATGGGACTTGAAGCAACCTGGTCCAGTGGAAGTTGTCCCTCCCCAAGGCAGGGGGTTGGAACTAGATGATCTTTAAAGTACCTTCCAACCCAAACCATTCTGTGATTTTATGGTTATAAACCTTTCAGAAACTAAAAATCCCATCTGGTTTTATTGTCCTCTCCCACAGCTTTCACTACAGAGGTGCTGAATAGATGATAGTGCAGAGGATCAGGATCAGGACCAGTCTTGCCATTCATTCCACCAACTCTGCTCCAGGGATGAGAATATCTGATGGGAACAGAACAACAGGAAGGAAGAGTGGCAAGATCTGAAACAGAGCACAACACTCAGCTGGATGCTCTGTGGCTTTTCCAGGGCTGCTGCAGCAAATCAGTCTGGGTGGCTGCAATCCCCTTGGGTTTCTGTGAGTTCCCGAATCATCCTGACATATTAAATTAAGCAAAACAAAACAAGGAAACAGGAACTAAGAGGAAACCAAAGTATGAGGGAAATGCTTTCAACCAAAGCTTAGTTTGTGACTTGAACATTAAAAATACAGCCAGGCTGGATGCAATGGACAAATCCCACTGAGTACAGACTTCAGGAGAAGGGAAAAGCTGCTGGTTTAATGCAGGTTGAAAAAGCTGGACCATCTGAAGTCCATTGCTCCTTGACTGCAGTGAGTGCCAGGTGGGCTCCAAGGTTTTTTGAGAGGATAGTAACAAGGGTCAGAGTGTAGGGAACATGGTCATGGCAAAGCCATTGAGGTTGTTTAGGTCAAGAGAAGTGAGCAGCAAAACAACAACAAGAAAAACAGCAATAACAACAATAATAACATAATAATAACAATAATAATACCTTGGCAAGACTATTAATACAAAAATATCTGTAAAGTCTGCGACTGAGAAATCATATTGAACTTCTTACTTTATATTATTAGTTTAGATGTTGAAATAGCTTTTTAATCCTATGACTACATTGGAAAAGTTTTCACGAGGAGGGGATGGGAACTTCAGTATTTCTCTTTTCAAAATAAGGTTTATTATAAAATGTTATAAATTTAATAAAATGCTATTTGACAAACATTTATTGGGTAGGACTAATGTTGCCTTGTAATAGAGGGATGGAGTGGATAATCCATTAGGCTCCTACCAACTCCCTCTTTTAAAGGTTCCTCCTCTTTCCAGCCTTTTGGATATTGTACTGCAAATGAGAATCATCTGCCTTTTGGGACTGTTAAAATGAAATTAAAGATCTGTGAATATTTTGGTTTGGGTTCTTGGGTAGTGACTTCCTGTGTCTGCTGTGCAATTATCTGATCAGAAATCATGTGGTCAGCTCCAGCTCCCTCATGTCCTAGGCTCAGCCTGAAGAATTATGAGCAAGGATGATCAGGGAGAGACTAATTATATTTTGTTGCAAATAAGTTGAATTTTGTTTAGTAGACACACAAATCAGTGCCATAGTTTGGCCCAGTTTGCTTTTGGTTTAGTCAGGTTTTGCCACAGAATATTGCTATATTTAAGGGTAGGATAAGATGACTGCTTTGCTTGCTGGCTCACCACTGATTTAAGGGCTGTGCTGCCTACCTGCCTGTCAGCCAGTGCCAGTGAGCAAGGAGCGAGGGAGGAGATTTTAGTTATTAGCCTATACAACACTTCCTCTGACATTCCTTATAGGAATCAAGCTTAACATATGTATCAGATGAAAATACAAGTAATGTTTTAGTCCTAGTCTAGACAGGGTGGATCGACCCCCAAAACTAGCATTTTGCAGGTTAGATTTGGAATTGCCTTTCTTTGCTCTCATCCCGGGGTGTTTTGTCCAGTTTTACTTTGCCTTCCTACTTCTACCCAGTGTCACTTGTCCAGATTTCAAGAACCATCTGGACTCAATCCTGTGCCGTGTGCTCTGGGATGACCCTGTTTGGGCAAGGAGATTGGACTGGATGACCCACTGAGGTCCCTTCCAACCTGGCTCACTCTGATTCTGTGTCCCTTCCAACCTGACTCACTCTGATTCTGTGACTAAGTGACATTCATCTCAGGAGTCATCTCCCCAGGAGCACCAACTCCCAGACAGATGTGTCACAACATTGTCAAAAGATCTATGAATTTTGCCCACCAGTTAAGCCTGGCTTGTGGTTCTGGATGTTTTTAGACCTCATTGCAGCTTTTTCCACTTTTGTTTTGCAAAGAGTAGGAGTTGGTCCAGATGTCAACTGTGATGAGTGAGGGTTGAGTGAAAGGAGATAGAGCCATCACGACCCCAATAAAGCCAAAGGGAGTGCTAGAAGGGTCTTTACAGGTGTGTAGCAAAGGTTTGTGTGACATCTGTCTTCCCTAAGACACCCTTATGTCCCCACAGTGGGCATATCTCAGCTACATGAAAAGGCTTTGAATGATGCTGGGGTGTCACTGGAGGGAGGTGACACTGGTAATTTTGGGGATTGCTAAGCTGAGCTCTGGGAATCTGCTGGTAGCTTGGACTGCCATGGGATGCTTTGGATCCAGGCTGGGTAAATCAGACCTTTCTATACAAAAGCCATGTAGATATGGCTCCAAGATCCTGCAGGGTGTGAGGCCAAAAAGACCTTAAAATTGACCGTATGGGCAAAAAGCCAAATGCAAATCTTTTGCTTTGATTTATTTGGTTTTTTATGCCTCAGGTCATAGGATTAGGTCAATGTTGCTTATATTCCCTGTCATGCAAAACACAATCAAGATGAAAACCAACCTCAAATCAATCATTCTTGTGAGTAGTCTTTGAGAAATACATTTTCCGTGAGAGAGTCAAGGGTTACGGATGCTACAAAGGAAGAAGGAAGCCTGACTTTCCAAAGAATAGAGGAGTTTTTATAGCAGCCTTAAGTTACACCATATGAAGTTTTTAAAAAAATAGTGCTCCCAGCTGAAAAGCCTGGGAATAAATGAAACTCAAATAAACCTCTTCAGCTTCATGCACAGAGGAATATTGTTCTTCTCTCTGTCGCATGTTGATGTAACTCCAAAAAATTCATTTGTGTTACTTCTGTTTGTGCCAGATTTGGTGAGAAGAGATTCAGACGCAAGCACTGGGTTAATGGTTGACTCATCTTTTCCATTACAAGGAGAAAAACAGTGAAAAGAGTTTTTATGGCTAAATCTGGATTTCAAACTGTGTAAATTAAATATATATATACACGCATCTATATTTATGTACGTATGCTATGCATATATGAGTGCATGCATGTATATGGAAGTGTGCATTCTTTTGAACTTCTCTAAAACACGTAGGACCCTGGGGTTTTTTGACAAACCCTTGAAATGTACCACTTAAAGGGAATTTATGTTCGAGGTAGATCTCAAATGTCAAATTTTGAAGATTGTTTGACAGCAATACATGCCAAAATAAAATAAATGATGCAACCTCTGAAATTGACTGGGTAACGGCACATTCTGGTAACCTATTACTCATGTAGGTCTTTGTATAAATGTGGAATTTTTTTTTTCCATGCAATAATTCAAGGAAAGGCTGTTTTTCCAGCACATTTCTACAGAAATATGAGGATCTATCCAGACTTCAGCTGTTTGAACTTATAAATCAGGCCTGGAGCCCATGAACTGCTCATAATTTTAAAAAAAATAAAAATAAAATAAAAATAAAGGTAAGTTTTTGTGAATGAACGTTACCAATACTCATGTGTCCATAATCTTACTGGAATAAAACTGTTCTGGTGTTTGCAGGATGGAGCTATTAATTACATAAGAAGTAATATGGGGTAATGGATAGCACACTACCTTGCTGTCTTAGATGTTCTGGCATTTTTTGAAGTATCACTTTCTGTAGTCGGTACTTAAAGGGAAAAAGTGGTGCCTTACTATAAATTTTTCCTTTGTAAAGAAGGATCCTACACTGAAGGCAATTATTACCCTAGAATATCAAAGGGCATTTCTTGTGATTCACTGGCTCCAATAGCAGGAACAGGACTGGCAGTAAGGGGTTTGAACTCCAGCAAGGGGCAATTAGGGCAGACACTGGGGGTGTTTCAGCTCTGACCCAAGACAGTCTGAGCAGGTTTGTTGGAGAAGCTCCATCCCTTGAGGTCAGGTGAACTTACACATGTACAAAAGCTTGTGGGAGATTTCAGTGAGGAATTAAGCAAGAGTGTGCAGGGATAGGACAAGGAGCAATGGCTTCAAACTGACAGGGTGGAGATTTACATCAGATAGAAGGAAGAATTTCTTCCCTGTGAGGGTGGGGAGGCCCTGGTACAGGTTGCCCAGAGAAACTGTGACTGGTCTATCTCTGGAAGTGTTCAAGGCCAGGTGGAGAGGGCTTGGAGCAACCTGGGCTAGTGGAAGGTGTCCCTGCCCTTGGTAGGAGGTTGGAGCTCAATGATCTTCAAGGTTCCTTCCAACTCACACCATTCCATGGTTCTATGCTATAGAGAACTGTAACAGGTGGAGCTGATCCCACTCTGGGACAGATGATGGAGGAGATGGCCTCTTGAGATCCTGTTTTGTTGTGTTTCTATGACTTACACCCCCTATGAGTTCAGATTTATGTTTTTCTGTAAATATTTATGTACAGCATAATTGAGAGCAACTACTGTAGATGAGACACACAGAGAATTTCAGTGGGCAACGTGAGGTTTCAACCCACATCACATTTATTGGAAATTATGCATCCAAGTTACAGACCAGACAACAACCCAGAAAACAAAAGGTGTTGACAGACTGTCTGTATATTTGGACCTTGTAGTAAAAAAAGTTCTAATTACAATTAGCTTAACCAAATTTTGCTGTTAGCCTGTGAGCAGTTAATCCTGGTTTCAAATCCTAAGACTGGTGATATCCTTTTCCAAAGTTAAATGAGAGAAAGCAACACTGCATGAAGAATCTATTGCAGTCAGTAAATGACTCATTTGCTTTCTGAACTTTATAAAATTTCTCTCCTGATGATAAGAGAGAGTTTCTCCTTTTTGATCTTAATCTTATGAGTGATGTTCTGTTTCAGAAAGATGGGCACTGGAGAGGAAGTAGCAGCATTAAAAAGACATGGTCACCAGCACTGAGGTCACACTAAAATCGTCATTGAAAGAGGTTGACCACTGACATGTTCACCTGGAGTCAAACTAATTCTTTCTGAACACGACTGGAGAGCCAGAGTTCAAATCCTGGAAGTCAAGGCAAAAAGAAGGAACCCAAACAGTCCTTTTGGGACTTCCAGAAATACTTTGGAGGTGCTGATGGGGTTTTGTGCCCGCATGGAAAGTGTATAGTAGGGACAAATTCAAAAAAAAACAAGTGTCATCCTCTGAAGGTGAGGATTTCTTGAAATTCTTTGCTGAACACCCAAAAATGAAGCTTCCCAAAATGCTGGCATCTTATCAGATCTTAGGCAATGTGCTGGAGAAGAATCCTTATAAAGATTAACTTTGCAGGGATTGAGGAACTGGGAGATATCTCAGCTTTGCAAACTTTCTAGAGCTTTTCTGGCCTTGATTTATTGGCTGACAGGGCTGGCAGGCAGCTTAAAGATTATTCCAGCAGCAATCTCATGTACATGTGTATTGAGCACAGCAACAGAAGTCAGGTCATGCATCTCATTTCACAAAACAGTAACAAGCCAATCAATACACCAAGAGAGTTTTACACATTTTTCCCAGCAATGGGAGCCTTTATCCTGGAATCAATATTCTTTGCATACTGGGATGAACACGGAGATGTAACAACATCACATTTACTGAAAACCGCCAGGTATGAGCAACAGAGCTCAGGTGCCTCTAAACAAAAGGAACAAAGAGCCTTGCATTTGGGAAGCTCTGGTTTGGCAAGCTCCCATGAACTGAAAAACATGGAAACACAAGCAATTAATCAGAGGCAGCTAATGTGTGGTAACAGGGTAATGCACAGTAATTCTCATGTGTGAAAGTTCCACAATGAGAAATAATTGAAACTCAGACCCTGAAGAAAGTGGGGTCTTGGCAAACACCCCTTGGGAGTGATTAATGAACATTTAATGGCATGAGGAGTAAACTAAAGTAATGAAAGGGAGTAATGCACTGCCTGGAAGACGAGCCTGCATATAAACACTAAACTAAGTGCATCTTTAGAGAGAGAGGAGAGGCACTGCTTCATTTTGCATCAGCATGTTAAGCATGTCACAGAAATGAAAACATTTCTGACAGCAGCTGGCTGTAAAACACTTGATGCTTTTAATGTTTTTCAGCTAACTCAGGCAGAGAAAATTAACTATGAAAGTGTGCAGCAGGGATGGAAGGGGTCCTGCACTCCACACCCAGACACGTGAGAGTGACCCCTTAAGCCAGCTATTATCAAAAGAACCCGAGAACTTAGAAGGCCTTACGACCAACCTAAGATTGAAGAGAAATTCTTGCTTTGTAGGAAGGTAGATCCCTTGATAAGAGTTCGGGCTGTGATGGTAATCAGGAACTAAAACATCAGAAAGAGGAAGAATTGGCAGATTAAGGATTAACCCCTGACAATGTGGTTAAGATGCATTAAGGAAAAAGTGGCAGACGGTTCCCTTAGAGCACAGCCAGAACTGTGACACCTGAACTCGACAGCAGGAAGCCCCCCACGCAGCTGGGGATGTAGTAAGGGGCTTCCAGTGCCATCAGCATGAATGGCAATTGATATTTCCATGCACAGCTGAAATTTTGGGGTTTCTGTGGGGCCAGGTACTACCCAGAAGCAACAGGTGTAAGTGCAGCACAGGGATTGTGTGGATGGTTTTGTGATTTCAAGAGAACAGCACATGCCTGCACAAATCCTGTGGAACAGCAATATTAGATTAGGTGACCACCTGTGACACTTCATTCTTGAGACCTTATCCCAATATCTCCACAGACAATAACCAGTTGGAGTGCTAGCCTGTAAGGAATCTGATCAACATGGGATGCAAAACTTAGCAGAAACTGAGCAGATTAATTAGAGTCCTGGCATTACCAGGTAATACAGATAAGATGCCCATAAATACTTCCAAGAAGGTGGTAAGAACAAGAGTTCGAGTCAAACCAGTAGCAGGCCAGAGCAAGACTTGTTCATAGACTTTGTGTGGCTTTATATTCAGTATCTCTTTATGGATTTTCCTGCTACCAATTTATCGAGTTGATTTTTGCATACCAGACACCTTTCCATATTCACAACATCCCATGAGGAGAATGACATGCATCGACCACCTGCAATGCAAATATTTACCAACATCACCACCAACAACAGTGTAGTTGTTGCACAGAAGACCTCAAAGACCAGTGCCTCCAGAATGTCACTGAACTGCTCAACCAAATCTCAATAGTTTCTGAATATTTCTCATAATTTCAAGTTCTGCTTTGTCTCAGCGTTGACTGTTGTTACTCTTGTCACTCTTCTGATGGTATTATGGACATAGAAGAGCAATATGTGCAGAACTGTGTTTCTAAGAGGTTTGGTTGTGAGCCTGGTGGATCCCCCAGTACAGGTGCAGCCAGGACCTGCTTTGGGTCAGCTTTACTATGTTATTCAGCTTCAAGTCACTACTGAACCAACGTGTTCATTCAACGTGTAGATTTTCAGACTTCTATTGCCTCTGTTTCCTTCCAATTGCCACAGATAAGCCATACATCTTTTATACCACAACCTGATTTCCAAAGTCATGAGCTTTGCATTTCAGTCTCACTGTGAACTCCCTGAAGCATCTCCTCTTCACATGGCTCGTGGTGATGGTGCACTAGCAAAGAGCAGGGCTCTGCAGCACACAGAACAAACCCACAACCAACCCCAGCCCTCCCTCCACCCAAGCAAGGAGGATATGCTGCTGGTGGTGATGGGGGCTGCTCCCCTGTCCTCACTCTCTGAGAACTGAGGTTTGGGTGCAGAAGGGCTTTTGTCTCCCAGCTGCCCCTCCAGCAGCAAAGAAAAGGAATTCAAGTTAAGGAGCAGACAGAGCCAGGGCAGCCACAAACTTCTGGGCTCAGTAGGTGAGATAAATAAAGTGAAAACATGAGAGGGGAGTGAAAGAGAATTTCAGAGGATGAAGGTGTTGAGGAGTGTTCTCTGGAAATCAACAAAGCCGCCCAGAGAAGTTTTAGTCAGGTTGAAATGTTTTGTTCCTCCCCACGTTCAGCGGTTTCTTTTATTTCCCCTGTGTTTAACCCTCTGTCTGTCAGTGTTCACAGTTAACTCCCCTTATCAGGGGAAACAGGCTGCTCCAAGTCCCAGTGTTTCATTTTGGAAAAGCAGAAATGCATCATTTACTCCTCTTTTTTTGAGGGGTGAGTTTCTCTGTTGAATTCTACCCAGGTTGCTGTGTACTTTTGGCCACCCCAATTTTTTCTTTCGTTATCTTCCTCACACGTTCCCACTCATCAGCCAGAGCCCATCTACATGTCTTTTACTAACCCACCCCACCAGTCTCAGTCACCACTTCTTGTCCTACTCATCATTCGGTTGAACTGGTCCCCTGGCTTGGAGGCTGCAAAAGGTCTGGAGGGACCTGGTCCAGGGATCAAGAGTCTCTCCTGAGATGATGATCTCCCATTTCTACTCCTCAGGACTCCCTTGGGATCATGATTCCCAGAGCCAGGTGAAATACCTGATGTCTTTGTGCGAGGAGCATGCAAGAGCTGGTTGCATGGTATGACCATGAAAGGTTTGGGCAAGAAGTCTCTGAATCACAGACTTTTCCACGGGGTTGATCTCCTCTGACCAGGCCTCCATGAAGGCAGTTCATCTTCAACTTCCTCATAAACAAGTACCATAATATTTGACTTTCCTTCTAGGAAAAGCAGAAGTTCATGAATCACAGAGGGCCTGGGCTATGAGAGCAGCTTTGTTTCACCTTTCACTCTGCTGCCTCAGAACAGCCCTTTGATGCCCATTTCCTGCGGCAAGTAAAAAACAAAAGCAAAGAACACACGTATGGGGACACCTTTTTATTGCTTCTCTTTCGCCCTGTTTTTGATGATTCAGTAGCACTTTCCCTGGGGAAAAGGCATGAGGGGAGAGATGGAAACCAGCAGGCAGATCCCTGCTGTGGATTCACTGGGGCTTGGAGCTGCTGCACCTGGAAAAACTGGAGAATCCCATGGACCAAGGACCCAAGACTTAGCTGGGACTGTTTGGGAGACCACAAACTAACTGGTCCTGAGGTTTCTGCTTGAGTTTATTTTCCTGTTTCTCAGATAACTCTGAGGGTGAACGAGTGAGGGGAGGTGAGGGAAGAACGAGAAACCCTCCAGGCTCTGCCTCCCCACGGAGCCCAGAGGAAGGAGATATTGTCTCTGTGGTTAGAAAACCAGATGTGTGTCAAACGTTTGCATTCGAGTCTTCAGTAGAAAAACTTGTCACTCGAGATGTATCGTAGCTTGTGGCAAAGCTTTATCTGCTGAGCCCTCTGAGGGTTGGTTTGAGGTGGAAAAATGTAACACCCAGACGCAGTTATTTGCCTCTTGCAGCAGGACACTTGCAAATTTTTCCTTTTTGGGGGCTTCAGGGGTCTCTCCTCCCTGATGAGTGTCCCACAGGCGCTGGAGGAGTAAGATAGACAGGAGGAGCAAAGCAGCATCCTGAAAATCAGACCTTCTGTCTGTGCTTTTAAGAAAAAGGAATGCTCAGTCTTTTTTTTTTTTGTTTTTTTAAAATGTGTGAAGTTCAAGTCTTTGATGCACCAAAGTGTGATAAATAAACATGGTGTGGCAAGCAATGACTTCACATCACGTGGAAGAAGCACACGGGCACGCGCTTTCTGTAATTATAGACTAGAAGAACATCCTTCCCACCGTGGTCCCCTCTGACTGCAGACCTGTTCCCCATCCCAAATACACCTTCTCCACGCTGCCCTGCTGCAGAGGGCTTGGTCTGACTTTGTGTGCCTGTGTTGGTTTAGACACCAGACAGGCCATACCAATGAGCTTGGGGACAGAGAAGATGTCCTGACTTATTTAGCTCATTGTTACAGGTACAGGATTGAAGGTTCGGTTCGGTTTTGGGCTTCTCACTACAAGAGAGACATTGAGGGGTTGGAGCATGTCCAGGGAAGGGAGTGGAGCTGGGGAAGGGGCTGGAGCAGCAGGAGAAGCTGAGGGAGCTGGGAGGGCTCAGCCTGGAGAAAAGGAGGCTCAGGGGGGACCTTCTGGGCATTGGGCTCTGCTCCCAGGGAACAAGGGACAGGAGGAGAGGGAGCAGCCTCAGGCTGTGCCAGGGGAAGTTTAATTTGGATATTCAGAAAACTTTTTTCATAGAAAAGGTGGTCAAGCACAGGAACAGTCTGCCCAGGGAAGTGGTGGAATTGCTGTTCCTGGAAGTGTTCAAGGGAAGTGTGGCACTCGTGGACATGGTTTAGTGGTGAACACAGTGGTGCTGGGTTAGCATTGGACTCAGTGATCTTGGAGGCCTTTTCCAGCCTTAATGATTCTTTGATTCTATGTTGTCTTGCCTTTCTAGGGTCTCTTTCAGAGCATTCCCTATACTTGGTTCCTTTACTGGGACTCTGCATGACCCAGGACACAGCAGAAAAGACAATTCCCATACTCAAAGCTTTCTTCAGGCAGCCAAAGGTGATGACTGGTTGAGATCCCAGATACGAAGATAAGGTTTGCTCCTAAATATGTCAATGAAAATAAAATTAGCTCTTTAAAAAAATATATATTATTTCCACCCTATTTACTGTTGGGTGTCTGAAACAAAAGCTGCAGGAGGGAGTGCACAGTGTTTGAAGTGGGCACAGACCATCATGTTTTGCCTCAGCAGATGGTTCCTTCACAGGAAGCTGCCACAAAGTTTGTTTTGTAGCTGAGCAAGTCATGAAAACCCTCAGTGCTGCCACCTCACTCGTCCACAGCAGTGTAAAGGACCATTTTCTTCAACCTTTTGGATCCCTGAAAAATCTTTTTATCAAGCTGTGGTTGTCACAAGGTCGTGGTGCAGCTTGGGCTGCAAGGCTGAGCAGTGATGGTTGGGAAATAGTGCCACTGTTTCTTTTAGTTTTCTTCTATCAGGGAATTAATTTAAATTGTTCTTTGGTAACAGCTCCTCAAATAGAAAAATTTATATAAAATTGAGTGACCAGCTCAGAGCATAGGATCACACCTGGCAATTTCTTCTCACAGGTCATTGTGATTATAGGGGAGGAGGTGGATCACGATGTAGAGGTTTCCAGGCTCAGGCCAGCCTGGATGTGTGCAGCACACAGCATGGCTCAGCAGAGCTCTGGTGATGTGGGGTGTACTGAGTGCTTCTTCCATCCAGCATCCCACAGCCAGCTCAGACAGACTCCTTCTGTGGCTCCTTGGGAAGCCTGGGATGACAGTTCTGGGTTTGCTTGAGATTTTCTTCTGAGCTTTACCAGACAGGAATAACTGAAGGTGAAATATGAGTATGAACCACCTTGAACTTTGGACAACAGAGTAGAACAACGTAAATCCTGTCGTGGATTTGTCATCTTAGTAACAAACAGGGTCAAACACATATAAAGGAATATTATACAACTTTTAAGTGACTGGTATTGTGGTCAGAGTGTAGTAATTTAATCATTGTCAGGATAATGTAGTTGAAATCAGCATTTCTCAAACATATGAAGCTCTTCAAGAACATTCATAATAGAAGATAATGTAGGAATAGAGTGTATTTTGCTTACAGATGTTCCAGATGTGGATCCATCAGAGCTGATAGTCACAGCTGAAAGAGTCAGACACTTACTGAAGCCAATGGAAACTTAAACATCCTATGATAGGACACTGAGATAGCTTAGAGAGGAGAAAGAGGAACTTCTTCCTACAAATAAAATTTTATGAGAAAACTACTAGTTGTTAAACTTATGATTACAGGCATGTCTGAAGAACCCCTGTTGATTCACATGTATAGGTTAAAGGCATGTGTTTGATCTATTGATAAGACTAAATTATAAACAAAAACATGATCAGGCATGGGATCATCTTTTGCATCTGGTCAGCAGTTAAAAGAGAGGAGTATGTGAAAAAATCCCCACAAAATCCGATCAAGTCACTGTTGAGCAGAGGATGTTTGTGGAAATAAATTAACATATGTTATATGTGAAGGGTACAGTCATTTTTTAAAAGACTCAGTGACAAAAACCCAATCAAATGACAGTTATAATGACTTGAGCCTGAAGGGAGCTGTGAAAATAATTATACAACATGCAGAGGATTGTAATACCAGGGCTTTGCTCACTAAAAGATGAAAGATGAAAGGATTTGTATTCTAAGAGATGCTTGGGGTGCACAAAGAGCAGAGAAGAGGAAAGGTGCATCAGGAATGGACTGACATTGGAGTGGATCATGGATTGACTGGTGCAGGGTGTGAACAGGGAAAGGAGATCCAGCCTCAGTCCAAAAGTCCTTGTGGAGGGTGATGAGGGGCTGCAGCTGGGGTGGCTGGTGGTCTGAGCCACCACCTCTGACTGTCAGGGTACAAGATTGCAGTTTCTCAGAACATTATTCAGTGAATGGACATCATGACATCTCCTTTTATCTTCACACAGATCACCTTTGTCTTGCCTAAGGTGGTATTTGCAATGTTCCTGAGTGATGTTTCCAAGGAAGAGGAGGCTTGAAGTGCAGAGCAGAGTGTGGAGCTAAACTGAGCACTAGCATAGAGTTTGTGTCCAAACATAACACTTATTTCTTAAGACAACCTTCTTGATTTTTCTCCATCATTTTCTCTGTCTGTTCAACTCTGTTTCATGAACTCACTGTTGCAGCAGAAAATAGGTGTGATATTAAGGCAACATGGATGAATTCCTTGATACACAGTCAAGTTTTCTTGTGTAAATGAAAGCAAAAGTAGATTGCATGAACTAGGGATCCCTGCACTTCAGGCAAGGCCTGTGATAAATTTAAAGGTGTTGTGCCCTTTATATTGCCATATATCTGATTACAATACAGATACACCTATGGAATATTAGTGATAAAATGAGATCTTGCTAGGGAAAGCTGTACCACAGATCTGATGTGCTGCATTTCACAGGCTAAAAAATTCTGCTATCAAAATCTGAAGTTGTCTCCTTCAGACTGAAGAAAGAGAACATGTTCTTCCCTAGGTGCTCTCTAATTTTCTTAAAACCATGATAGCCTTATTTTTCTGTCATTGAATACTAATAATTTTTGTGGCTTGCTTTGACTTTAAGGACTGATTTTCCTGAGGGCCAAGAGGAACACTTTACTCTGAAGCTTTTTATCCTTTGGGCTATCATCTTCATGTCAGTCTGGGTGGGTGATCCTTCCTAACAGCTGAGGCTCCCAGAGTTATCCCTGAATTTCTAAGAATAAATTAAATGGCTGTTGGGAAGCCAGCAGATAGGAGAAATAAGTCTGAGATATGGGCTTGTAGCTTCAGCAAAATGGGAAAGGGCAATTTCAAACATGAACATCAGTGATGCTGGAGCTAGAACCACATGTTGGATCTGTGATTGCTTAAGATGTACTCTTATCCTATTATCCACCATGGTAAATTTGTGGTAATTTACCCAATTCTCTGAGTAATGCATCTGGTTTTCCCTCCATAGCTCACAACTGTTGAGAAACCCTTGTACTGAGAGGGTCTGACTCACTCTTAACTAGTATTGGATCAGAACTAGGCTAGATTATATATTACAGTGGATAAGAGCCAGTATCTCAAGCCTGGCTCAGGGAGGGATTGATGTCAACTGCTGCTTGGATTGGTTCTGGATTGTATATCCTACCACACAAAAAAAGCCCCCAAAAACCTGAAAATACCATTAAAATCTCTGTGTTCATTTTGTCTCTGTGGTTTCCTTTAATATTTCTTTCTCTGAGCACTATTAATCCTGTTAATTCCCAGCTGTTGCTTTCTGAGAAACACGCCTGATGATCAAGAAACAAATGTTTAAACTCCCTTGGCCACGATTCCTGGATATTAAAGGGAAGTTCCCTTCATGCTCTACACTGTGACTTTACTGCCACCCGACACACGGTGTAATTTATCCTTGTGTTCAAAAGGGACTGAAATCAGCACGTTCATTTTATAGCCTAGTCCTGTACTTTGTATTGATGTGTAAACAGTGACACAGGAGAATTTAACTGCATGACATAAAACATGCAGCACCATTGAGGGAACGTGCCTGTGCATTGTAGGGAAGGGATGTTTCTTTGCTTCAGGGAGGACTGTTTTCTTCATGTAGAAATCTCAATGAAATAAGACCAAACCACCTGCAAACAAATGCAATACACACAGGGCAAAAGGAGATGATGCATCTCTTTGTGGTACCCTGAGAGATGCAGATGTTCAAATTTAGAGGGCAAGTGCCAAACTATGAGTTTGATGGATGCTCAGCCTCCACTACAGTCCATGGAGATGCCGTGCAGGCAGCCAGCAGAGCCTTCAGAGTGACTCAACACCACCTTAAAGCAGATGTTAAAGGCCACACATGGCCTGTGCCATTTTAGACACATCCCAGCTGGCCTCCAGCTATTGCTCTGGATGGATACAGTCCCTTGGAGGTCCTGCTTTTTATTTACTAGCATCTTGGATAACTTAGGGCAGCTCATTTGCACCAGATGCCCCTAGTTAGGGAATTGACTTGCCCCCCTTTGCATGGTCAGCTGGTCACCAGAATCACTAAGGTTAGAAAAGACCTCCAAGACCATCAATTCCAACCCAATGCTTGTATTATCTCCTGGTCTCAGTGCAATCACCTAAGCACAGTGACACAGGCAATGGGTTAACCTCAGATGTTTGTGGCCTCTGTATCAGGATTCCTTCACTCTTCTGGATCAGCACTGGAGTCCAGGTGAGTCCCACAAGTGAGTTGTGCCCCATGTCCCTCTGGTCCACAAAAGAAAGCTGAGCTAAATAACACATGCATGGGCCTTCACATCTCTACAGGCTGAATTGAACTCCAAATTCGGGCACTTCGATTTGAGTGGAGTTAAATACACAGCAAGGACTTGCTCATGAATCAGCTTCATCGTGGAGGAAAGATTTGTGAGAGTTGTTATGATCACCAGTTCTGGTAAAAATACTCTCAGTTTACAGCTGCAGATCTAACTGGACTGAATAAAACATCCAAGAATATTAGTTATTAAGAATATAAGTTATAGAAATATTATAGAAATTAGTTATAGAAATTATAGAAATTAGTTATTAAGCCTAACTTGGTGTTGCTTATAACTTGTATGGAAAAATCTAGACCAAACCTAGAATTTCTGAGGTCCATTAACAACTGAATGTAGACTTTGAAAACATATCTGGCTGTTGGAAACTTCATGTGGCTTTTGGCTTGGCGGAATGGGATCACCTTTCTTCTTCTGCCCTGGTTCATGTATGTTCTAAATTCTTGCCACCTGATTTATCACAGATCCCCACTTTTCATACAAAAGTGTCCTGAAGGACAGACGCTGCCATCTCCAGAGGGAAAACACAGGGAAGTAGAAAGCACAGTGACCAAGTCCCTCCCTTTGCCTTCTTTCCCTTGAACCCAGACAACACTGAGCCATCTGCATTCGTGGGTAAGGCCTGGGGTCCTTAAAGGGACAAAAAAGCAGAGGAATTTCAGCTGGTTTAATTTTTCTTGTGACTGTAGCCACCCTGTGGGAGTTTAACAAGAGTAGGGGTGTTTGGCATAAAGGGTGGGATTTGTCTGATCAAATTTAGGTTTTTATTCTGAGAGAAAAAGGCACGTCCAGAACTCATTCAATTCAGACTAACATAGATGTGGAAAACAGGTCAGATGAACCATATCCTAAAAGTTATTGCATTTCCCTTAATCATAAGTGGGGAGTTGGGACTAACACCCACAGAGATTATATTCCCTCACTGCCCCTGAAAATGAAGCCATTTTAGCTGATGAGACACAAGGTTGATGTTCCAGACATAAGGGACAATATTCTCTGTGAGTCTGTCTGAAAAACATGAGATCCTTGGGATGTACAAAATCCAGAGTCAGCATTACTGCCTTGTGTGTATCTGTGTCCAGGTATTGAAATGTGTCCTTTGAATTTCTAGTTCTGCACTCTAATGCATGCTGTCTTGATTTTTATGTTTAATTTTTAATGAAAAATGCATATTTTTTTATTAAGAAGGGATATCTTACTAGCTTTGGAAGGGAGGGAAGACAGGCTCCAGAGCCTGAGGATTTCTATGCATCCAGAATTCTTGCTGTGGCAGGGAATGAACCATCTGAGGTTCCTGAGAACTCTCTAATAGACCACTGAGATTCACAAACATCTCCTGCACACAAACTATGGCACTTCTGCAAGGCCCATGATGGATGTGACAGTCATTTTGGGGTTTTAATTATTCTAATACAAAACTTTGTGATCAAGAGAAGTGCCATTTGTTCTGTTATGCAGCCTTTGCTAATATGAGAATAACAGAGAAACATAATTACACTATTATATAAAACTTTCCATGGACTTCAGTTGATGTTACTTATGTTACTGTCTTGTCTCCCCACCTGAGAGCACAATATCCTGGGACTGGAAACAGTGAGAGAGGGACCAAATGCTAAAACACAGAATTATTTCTCTCTGATAAAATATTATATACTCTAGGATTTTTTTCTTTAAAAAAAAAAAGGTAGCTGAGTGAGCATTTGATATAAATGAATGCAGGAACAGCAGCAACTTGTATCTAATTTTCCTGACACCAAAACCTAGGGGAACATCAAATAGCTTTACTGTCTGAATAGTTCAGAACAAACAGGAAGACATATTTCTTGTAGCAGTGTGAATTTCAGGTGTGAAACACTTTGCCAAAAGACAAGGGGATGATAATACCTACATGCTTTCAAAAAGTAAGAGAACATGTTCTGGGGAGAAAAATCAATTAAGGACTTTACTTATCATCCTGGTAGCTGCTGAAAGCTCGCAGCCACGTATTGTCAGGTTGTTCTTGGTTTTTCTCTTCTTTATATATTTTCTATTGGATATTGCTGGAGGCAGAACTTGGCTAAGCAGACCTTTACTCTGATCTCTTACAGCTTCATGTTTCTTCATCTCATGCAGTGTGTACCCACCACACAGGTGAGGTCTGTGCACTCTGAAGGAGCCCTCTTGAAACAATTGTGTCCACCGAATATTTTGCCTCCACCTGAAGCAGAGGCAAACCCCCAAATCACTTCGAGGAACCTGATGCTTTGTGTGGTCTGGGTGAGATATTTATTAACATTGTACTCATATGTGTTATTAGCTTGAAATACACAGGGCATGCAAGAGGAGAATTTGTGAGACTCCAACAAGGATTTAAGGATGAGCAGGTTTGAAGAACAAAGCCCTGATTTTCCTGTGTATATTATATCCCTTTAGAAAGGGAAAGAAACACTTCTGGCACTGCTGTCTGCAAGGCACCACGGTGAGGGTGCAAGTCCAAATGTGCAGAAGATAAGCCCTGGCTGGAGGGTCCCCAAAGTGGGGCTTATCATGTCCCCCATTCACCAGCTCTATCTTTGTGTCTCTGGATCATTCCACACAGTGAAGCCAGTGACATCTAGTGCCACCCTCCTTCAGCACAAAGGAGCTGGACCTTCCTGGACGTTGAAAGGGACAAGAACAATTTTATCTCTGTGTAGGAATGCTGTGTTGGTGTTGCCTGCTTGGCCATGAGAGAGCACAGCAGAGCCCAAGTCTGTTTTGTTGAGGGAGGCTCTTACTAACTTTCAGACCTATGATCTGGTGTGGAGCATGACCAAGGGAGAGGTCCACAGCTCTCCACAGCTCTTGTGTCCACCTCGCTGCTCTGTGGCCCCCTGTGCCTGGCACCAAGTGTCATCCTGACCCACGTGTCTCTGACCAGAAGCTCTGGGTCTTTATGGTCATGTCATGGAAGAGAGGGCAGGACACTGCAGTGCAGACAGGACTCTGGTGCATGGCACTGTAGGCAAAAGAAACCTCCTAGATGTTGCCTGACACCATCCTCCTTCCACTGCCACAAGAACTTTAAACCTGATGGTTTAAATCCTCATGTGGCCTCGACAAATTCAGCACTCAAGGGGAGATCACAGATGAACTCTACACTCAGCTGCTTTATCAGCTTTGTCAGGGGGTTGTCCTGCCTGTGTGGTGGAAGCTGGCTGCTTTTGAAAGCAGAGAGGCAAGAACAGGACAACAGCCCTGCTGAGCCGATTTGGCTTTCAGCATTAAAAACAGCGTGGAAAAAACATAGATGTTTCTGGCTTGTGATTCCTTCCTTTCCTGTTTCCAGTCTCTTCTCTCAGAAAACTGTTTCCCCCATACAAGGAAGGCCCAGGGAGCAGAAATGTTTCAGATCAGGCAGCTCAGTGAAGTGTTGGTGGTCTGAGGGACAAAGCATTTTGGTCTAGCAGGTCAGATAACCATGTGTCTCCCAGAGAAACAAACTGGAGGGATTCAACTCCTTTAATCTACCTCTGACAGAAATGTGGTTGAGAGCATGTCTTGCCTGCTGGAGCACTCATCTGCTCACAGTCCTCCCTGGTAACATCTGAGCCCACCAGCCAGGTGGAATGAAGCTTAACACCAGGACAGGAGCCTCAGAGGTGCTACCAACCAGCCCTGCAAGTGTTCAGAGCTGGGTGCAGAGGAGAACTCAAGCCTTTTGGATTTTCTGTTGTGATTGCATTCACCGAACAACGCACTCGCTCTTCACAACCCATAACTAAACAGCAGGTGGACTTCAGGAGAGCTGAGATATTTCAGAGAGAGGACATTATGATGTAGGAAGAAAATGAAGGCATCATGGGGTAGGCAAGAAACTTTTGCCAGATGAGACTTATAGAGGATTGGACCGAAAGCTGGACTGACTGTGGAGGAGAAGAGGGTGAGGTCAATAGTACAGAACTGTAAGAAATAAGTCTTCTTCTTTTCAGAATAATTGTCCCTGAACAGATAATGATTGCTACTCTGTTATATGCCATGTTTGCCCAGTAACTCAGGAACAAGGAGAACCCATGGGATATTTTTTCTCATGACATTTTCTTTTGCCAGGGACAGCGTAGCACTGGTGTCCATCCCTAGCAAAACAACCTTCTCTACCTTGTCCTTTTTTGATGTATGAGACAATTTCCGTGTGGTGTTTTTAAAAGACGTGCTAGAAGATGCTCTAGGTGTGTTTGGTACAGCTCACCCATGGTGCTGGGTGGTCTCACCACCTCTGTACTGAACAAGTGAGACATGGCAGCCTTGCAAATGTGCATGGTAACCTGTTGAAAGGGATCTCAACCAACCTAAAATTAAGCCCGGTAGCTTTTATCCCACTGCTACCAGGAAAGGTTCCCAGCTCAGGCTCCTTGGACTCATCTTCCCCACAGGCAGGGATGGTCAGCAGAGGAGCATTGCAGGGCACAATCACAGCTCAGCTGGAGGAATAGTTGGGGATGTAGTGCAAGAAGGTCACTAAGGAGGAGGAGACAGGCTGTGACAATGAGACTCCATACATTCAGTGGAGAGAGGAAAATAAAACCGAAGAATTATGTAAAACTCTTTTTGGAACTAATTAGCCTTCCAGTACCTAAAGAGGGATTCAGAAGAAGGCTGGAGAGTGACTTTTCACAGGGCCATGTGGTGATAGGACCAGGGGGAATGGCTTCACACTGAAGGAAGGTGGGTTTAGATTGGATATTAGGAAAAAATTCTTCCCTGTGAGGGTGGGCAGGCCCTGGCACAGGTTTCTCAGAGAAGCTGTGGCTGCCCCATCCCTGGAAGTGTCCAAGGCCAGGTTGGATGGGGCTTGGAGCAACCTGGGCTAGTGGAAGGTGTCCCTGCCCAAGGCAGGGGTTTGGAACTGGATGATCTTTAAGGTCCTTTCCAACCCATCCCCTTCTGTGATTCTATGAATTAGCACCCCTTTGGTCACACAGTGATCCACAGGTGACTTGTGAGTTACCTTTCCTGGTTATCTGAGAAAACTTAAGCTGCAGTAGCCAGGCCTTTCTGGCTGAAAACTGCATAGTGTAAACCTTCCTCCTCTCACACTGTTGGGACAAGCTCTTTGGTTACTGCTGAAATGCTGTTGCTTCCATTCCTGGGCTATGGCCCTTCTCCTGTTCCAGAGTTCACACCTGTCAAGCCCTGGCTGAGCAATATTAACACAGCATCTGCCAGCCTGTTTTGAATAGCTGCTGCTATCTCTGCTGCCTTAAGCTAAAAGAAAAGGCTTTTCATGTGTTGCATACATTATCCAGAGCAGTGGGGAAGGATGTTAATAATTCATTCATGCTCTCAGACTCTGGAGTGTGCTAGATCTTTCAACTTATAACAATAGACATCACCCTGCAGGCTGTCATGTCCTGCTTTTAACAAAAGGAAAGAAAAGAGAGGGGGTGAAAAGGAGGAAGATTTCCTGGGTGGAAAATCTGAAGCTTGATGAAGAATTAAAGCCTGTTAAATGTCTACTTGAGCCAGGCATTGAGCAATAAAACCTATTTGCAACCGGTTGTTAGAAGAAAGAGCTGCGTGTGCAGGAAAATGCATTTGTTGAGAAGATGCTGGCAGTGCTTTCCATTGGTTGTGGAATATATTAACCCCCTGGGGTGCCTGTTCAGCAAGTTTTTCCTATTCAAACCAGAGCAGAGATAGAAGAGGAAGGAGTTACCCTGAGAAAACATATGTGTAGAATTGTTTTCATGTGACTGGACCATCATTTGAGTATGTGAATTGCCTTCAGCTATAGCCTGTCCTCATAGGATATTCCCACTGGATGTGATAGAGTCCTACACGCCAATTTCCAACTCTGGCAGAGATAAAGGGAACAAAAAAGTGACAAGAGGATTTGTTTAGGACATAGGACAAAGCAGGCAGGAAAGCAGCCACTCATGAAGGCACAGCCAGGATTTTTGGGCTGGTGACAACTGAAGTGTGGCCACCCTAAGCAGCAATCCTTGTGTCCACACACAGGGACAGGGAGAGAAGCCATCATTTCTTTAGGACTCATCCTGGATCTGAATTGCTGCTTTTAACTCCTCTTCTGCTTCCATGACTGCAACAACTTGACCTTCCTTGCTCCATTCCTTCCAAGATGGTAAAATTCTGCTTGTCATGTTGAGAAACCCCACACCAATCCAAGAGCAAAGGAGTATCCTTGTCTTGGTAGAACTACATTTTTAAAGAGAAAGACTGAGATCTGTCTGTGGTGGGTACTAAACTACACCAAAAACCAACCAGCAAAGAGTAGACCATGTGAATTAGCAAAAGAAAGTGACAGAACTGAAATGTTTCCTCCCTGGATAAGCAGGACATAAATAAATAAAATTTAATCCTTCTGAAATTCAACCAACCTTCTTATTTCTGTAGCCATGTCAACAGTTTTGAGCCATTTAACAAATTTATCATGTGACTCCCCTTGATCTTCAGAACGATCCTCAATTGGTTGACAAATGGAGAAGAAGGCTCAAGTCCTACCACCACATCTAATGTCTCGATGAAAACTCTGGTTTTCATGGCATGTGCTGGCCCATTGAATACAGCATTTTATTCCCTAGAGTTCACTTTCTGCTATTTTCCAAGGAAAACTCCCCACGGACATTATCATGCACATAGGAGAAGAAAAGCAACGCTTCAGTTCTTTCCTTGCACAAGTCTGCACATCAACCACAGAAGAGTTTTCCTTCAGGACAGGTTCCCTCAAAGCAGAATTACAATTTGAGCACTGCACATAAAAACATAAAAATTGGAGATTTCAGGCTTTCTGCACTCAGTTGTACTCTGAGTTCAGTACAGGCAGATTCTGCTGGGAAGGTATTTACAGCTGCGTGCAGAGATGCTGGGCTCCTCTGAACGGAGTGGAAACACTGATGCCTTGGAGACAAAGCCAAGGGAAAGCACTTCACAATGCAGGGAGTGAACATGGTAAGTCATGTTATGTGAATAGCCGAGGGAAGGAGAGAGAAATGTCCAAAAAATCTTTGCTGATGCATCTCTTTTTTTTATAGGCACAAATGGAAAATCTATTTGGACAGCTTGTACTTCACATGGTTGTAATTTGAGTTCTTCCTATGGCTGAGACTGAGTTCAAATTTTGCTGTTCTATGTTTCCTGCTCAGGCTGACACCCCTTTTTCAAGAGGGGTGGGTGTTCCAGTTATTTTTCACCCAGCATTTCATATCCTGTGGGAAAACATCTCTTTAACTCTGTGAGCTGGTGAAGAGACCTCAGAAGGCAGGGGTGAAGATGACAGAGTGAAGTGGCCTGCCCAAGATCACCCAGAAAGGGAACAATAAGGACAACCTCACATCCACATATCTGCACGTGCACTCAGGCTGTGGGAGGATGGTCAGAGGAATCATGCCCCTGTCCTCATCCCAGTTTTCCCTAATTTTCCTGCCTTTGTGCAGTGACATACAAGAGATCACAGGGCTGAGAATCCAAAGGGCTCTAATCCAGCAGTTTCTGAATGACTGTGACCATAAGGCCAAGACAGCAGCTCAAACATCTCCCATCTTTGCTCTGTCTCCTTTCCATCCACCATGTGCTTCCAAAAAGGTCTCTCACAACCTGACAACCTGAAGACAGCTCCAAGTTCAAAATGAACTGAGCCTTTCAAGGCGCGTTGTTCTGCTGACTTCCGTGGAAAAAGACTATTTTACACTATTTGTGTGCTTGTGATGTGATCATTTTTGTTCATTCTACCAACAAAAGCTCCCCCAGAACAACACCACCAGCTGTCTTATCTCGCAGTGAAGGCAGTCCATCAGCTGGCAGTTGCTGCTGACATTTTTCCAAGAGATGCTGCTCACAGGGCTGGTTTGCAGCCAATGCTGAGCTGTGTTGAGTCCTACTACACATCACAGCCGTTAATGTTTTGCTCAGTCTCCTCTGATGAGGTGAAGGAAGATGATTTTTACACGACAGGGTTGCACAATGTAGAAATAGGGTCTGATTTAAGGACCCTGGGACCTCTATATTAAAGGTCTGTGCTGCAGTGGACCGTAACAAACATCTCCAATTTCTTCATCCCTAAGTGCGTGAGACCACCTGGCTTCCAGAGATGAATCAATGGTGGGTTTCTAAGGCTGCCTTGCATGGTACATGGCAGAGCTTTCAGGCCACAAAATGTCACAGAATGGTTTGGGTTGGAAGAGACCTTAAAGCTCATCAGGTTTCACCCTGCTGTCATGGGCAGGGACACCTTCCACTAGAGTAGGTTGCTTAAAATCCCATACAACTTGGCCTTGAGCACTTCCAGATCACAGGGCATGGAGCAGTGGTAGAAGGCAGAAGCTGGGCCACCTTTTTGGTGCCTGTGTGTCTGGTGGAGTGACAAAGTGAGGAGAGAAGCTGTGGACAGGATGGCACTAGGGCTCAGGACAGTGCAGGTGAGTTGACAACCCTCTCAAGAAGCCCTCTAAGATGCTAAACTTGGTCTTTCAGAGCTAAAGCTGCCTCAGGAAGGATTTGTCAGTTGTGCTGGGACCTCAATTTGACCAGAGCCATGATCCCTGTAATTATGTGTTGAACACAAACCTTCCAGGGGACTTTAAATCTGTACTCAGGATTTGTCTGTTTGACCCCTTGTCAGCCAGCTCCACAAAGCCCCCTAAAACCTCTTTCATGGGTCAGAGGTCTTTTGAGACAGAGGTGAAGCCCTATGCCATTCTGAGCCTTATGGACATGGAGGTCATAGAATGTCCTGGGTGAGATCTGAGAGGAGGAGGTAGATGGGCACTTCCATGCCTTCCCTTGGCCCCTCCATTCACCCATCTCCACCCTGTCACCCTGGGTGTCTCTTCTCCAGAGGTGCCAGTAGGATGTGACAAGATTGCAAAGAGTCTTGGCACAGGACTCCTGATTTCTTTTTTCCTTCCCTCTGCAGGGACATGCAGCCAAGAAAGTGTCAACTCCATAACTCTGCCCCAGCAGAGCCCTGCAAACTCCCTCAGCCAAAGCAGCTGAATAGGAAATGTGATGGAGCTGGAAACTTGTCCTTGTCAGCTGGGTTCTCCATCCAGCAACTCATAAAGAACCCAGCATGAAACAAGCCAGAACCATTATGGCTTAGCCCTATCAGAGAAATGGCATTCGATCCCCCCACTGTTTATTTAACTGTACACAACAGTTGGGTAATGTCACGCTGTTCTGTCCTCATCTTATTCCACAGAGAGAAATTTATGGGTCAAACCACCAGGTCTTGGTGTTTTGCACAGCTCTGCCATGCAAGTGATTATTTTATTAAAGAAAGCCCCCTAATCCAGAACTTTTGAGACCCACAAAATAAAATAAAAATGCAGGTTTAGTTTTATTTTCATGTTGTATATATTTGTGATGAAATGCTTGCATATATTCCCAGGTATAGTGGGGGGTTTTACCAGTCATTATTTTTAAGCTCATTTTGGGACCATTCTACATTTGGACTGGGCTTTTCTTGTTTCCTGGTTACATCTGTGTGACTTGATTTCATATTGAAATCACTCAGGTGAAGCCAAGGAGTGTGGCATAGCTGAGAAAAAGGTTTGGTCTACTCAAACAGGACCTTTAGAATTAACTTTTCATAACCTTCCAAAGCTAAATGTCTGGAATAAAAAAAATTCCTCCCATATTCAGTAAACAATAGGGAGCAAAGAGATTTATTTTGTATACTGTAATGCAACTTTTTTGTGTGTCTTTATCCTCATATTCTAGTTTTGTCAGAATGCAAGCAAGGAAAATTTAGACCTAAGAAATTCACTTGTATTGAGTTACAAGTACATCAGTACAGAAATATTCACTTATTATCCAGAGAGCCTACAGTGATTTTATTCTGCTGTTCTCCAATATCCTCTTGATTAGATTGCTTTTAGTGTAGTAAGGTGTTTATATTTAACAACAAAGACAAGCACAGACGTAGGTTTGATAAAAGCAACTTGCGTTGCCACTGAGAATGACATTTAAATGCAACAACTATTGTGGTGAAGAAACCATATAATGGTTTGAGTTTGAAGTGACCTTAAAGCTCATCTTGTTCCACCCCATGCCATGGACAGGGACACCTTCCACTAGCTCAGGTTGCTCCAAGCCCCAGTCAACCTGGCCTTGGACACTTCCAGGGATGGGGCAGCCACAGCTTCTCTGCCCAACCTGTGCCAGGGCCTGCCCACCCTCACAGGGAACAACTTCTTCCTAACTTCTAATCTAAATCTCTCCTCTTTTAGTTTAAAACCCTTCCCCATTGTCCTATCACTATCTCTCCGTGTAAAAACTCACTCCTCTTATTTATAAACCCCCTTTAAGTACTGAAAAAGATGCAGAAGGTGAATACATTTTGTAGATTTAATAAGGTCTAAAAGGTATAGATGAGATTAGGTTTGGAATTTTCCCTGGCATAGCATTTTTGGACATCGTGTTGTTTTCTTCCTCCCAACCAGTGCTAAGAATAACATGCCAAATGTTCACCACCAAAACACCAACCCTACCCCTTGATGTGTGCAGGCAAGCAGGTAACTGTGCAATAGTTCTCACAGTCAGGAATGAACACGCAAAACATTCGGTTTTCATTTAGTTGTGTCGCAAAGAAATAATCATTGACAAACCTCAGGGAACAGGGTTGAGGGGCAGTGATGCTGTGAACATCCAGGGAAGGATCCATTTAAGAAGTTCCTGAAAATATGAACTTAAGGTGTTTTTAGAACACAACTTCAGTGGTGGAGAGCCCAGTGCTGCCTTGGGCAGGTGATTTTTGTGGTTTATCAGTTTTCTGATGGAAACTGATAACCATTCCTGTTACACGCAGGGAGCAAGCCACAACACAGCACTGTCTGGCCAGCTCAGAGGCTGCCAGTGCTGGCTCCAAACCCATCTGCCTTGTGGCTGCTCTCGCAGAGCACGATCAAGAACAGCCTTCCTCCCCTTCCCAGCCCTTTCCCCCACTGCACACATGGAGCAACAAATGGTATCTAAATATACGACAAGCGATGGATGCAACAAGCAGATGGTGGGAGAACAAGGGCCCAGATCCATTAGCAGAAATCTGGACCAACTCGTGGATGAATCACTGACTCAAATCAGCGCTAAATACATGACAGGCACTCCACGCCAGCCATTCCCCCGGGGAGCTGGACGCCTTGAGACACAAATCCAGGGCTCCCACTTTCTTGCATGTGTCTTTTTGCAGATGTACACAGGAGGGCAGCAGACATTTACTCAGCGCTTGGCACCGCATCCCTTCCCAAGCCCTGCCTCGAAGAGATGCTGTGGGGATAGTGTAAACTGTCCGTCAGCACGAGGGGATGGATGCCTGTGAAACAGCCCCATAAAAAACCCCAAAGCAGCTGCAATTAGACAGAGTGCACGTTTCACTGTTATGGCTAACACAGAAGTTATCTTGGATTTTTTTCCTGCTGGTGGGCTAAATTCACCTCCTCCCCCCAGCAAATCATCTCTGGATATTCCTTTCTTCTCTCCAGTTATAGGGTGTTTGATATCCCTTGTGTAATTTTTTGCAGTGGTTTTCATTCTCCAGGGAAAAACAGGCTTTTATTTTTCCCATTGAGATGCTGACACGAGCATCTCAATTGTCTCCTTCCCCTTGTTTCCTGATGGACAATATGTTGGGGGAAGAGAAGAGTGTGTTAGAAGTATCCTCTAATTCCAGCTCATGAAGCTTGTCAATGAACGTGGAAACCACTATTTAGGTTTGGGAAATAAAGGCCTGCAAGAGAGTGTTTCTCAGCAACATTTCTATTTTTTGTAAGTGGGTATAATTAAAACAATTGTCTTTAGCCTGCAAAAATACCCACTGCCTCCTTCCTGCTCCCAGCCCAGCTTCAGTCACTCTTTTGACTTTGGCTTCTTGATAACTTTGTCCATGATCCAGCACAAACAAATTCTGCACATTTTTGTTGATGCTGACTCAGATTAAAATTTTTGGGCAGAGCAACATGTGTATTTTGCCTAAGAATTTGCTTAGGCTGATCCTAATTAAAGTATTAATTGCTGTGTGGTTGGATTCTCTTCAGCTGTCTGAAAGGAGCTGAGCATGGGTGTCTAAGCTGAGATGAGCCACCCCCAACAGTCTCATGGACTACAAGAAGGGCCACTGGTGGCTACCCACTCTCAAACATCCCATTCCATAGAATCATAGAATCATTAACATTGGAAAAGACCTCTAAAGCCATCAAGTTCAATCATTAACCCAGCATTGCCAAGCCCATCACTAAATCATGTCCCCAAGTGCCACAACTACATGACTTATTTAAACATCTCCCGTGATGGTGACTCTACTACCACCCTGGCCAGCCAGTTCCAATGTTTGACAACCCTTTCAGTGGAGAAATTTTCCCCAATTCTTCCTAAGTTCCTCCTTAGCACAATTTGAGGCCAATTCTTTTTGTTCCATCACTTGTTAGCTGGGAGAAGAGGCCAACCTCCACCTGGCTCTTTCAGGTAGTTTTAGAGAGCAAGAAGGTCCCCCCTGAGCCTCCTTTTCTCTAGGCTGAGTCCCCCCAGCCCCCCCAGCTGCTTCTCATCATATTTGTGTTCCAGACCTTTCAGTAATCTAAAATTATATGGGATGAATTCCGAGATCAAAGCCAATTTTCTTTCCATTTAACTGTACCAGACTGGGGGTGCACATCTGGTGTACAAAGCACCTCTAGAGACCAAGAAGACACTGATCTCTTGGGTAGCTTGCACTGGCCTCTGAAAATAGCTGTTTTCTTCAGCAGTAGAGAAGGACTTTCAGAAATAACATCCTCAGGTAGGCGCTTACAATTCGATAAGGTGATTTGTGCCCAAAAGTCAAATTTTACATGATTTTTGAGCACTGAAATTAGTGGGATTTAAGAATCTAAGTGCTTTAATAAAAAAAAAAAGCAACAGAGTTGATTCATCTGCCCACGGTCCTGTTGGTTAATGTGTCACAGGAATTGAACACAGAGCCGGTGTAATCCACTAAGAATAATCATTCACGCTGTGAGATTCCACAGCCTGACACACACAGAGCAATCCCATCACAAACAACACGCACCAAAAGTCACGGTGGGAAAATGACTGAAAGTGTATGAAATAGTAACACTGCCTGTTGCTATAATCCTTAATAGGATAATGTCCCTGGGGACTGGGATTATGGGAGATGCCGTGTGGAATGAGGCTGGTTCATATCACAGGAGTCCACTAAGACAAAACACAGAGTGAAGAAAAGCCTGACCAAGCAAAGGCCAGACATCATCCAGCTGTGATTTCGTGGCAACAAATAAGATTGGGGATTTTGCTTATCTTGAAGTTTTATCCTGTCTTTTGCCACGGAATTGCAACCCAAACCATGAATTCTGATTTGAGGAGTTTACCTCCTAAAACAGAAATATGCAGGCTGGGAGTCCCAGGAATATGGGAACCATCTCAGTGTGTTAAAATAAAATCCCTGGCATGGTTTGCTCTGGTGGCTGCATTGGGAATACAATGTTAATTGCTGGACTAGGCTTTGGGCAGCTAATGAGTAAAGAATCTCAATGGATTGGGGTCTTAATTACCTGATTTACTTTAACCTGATTTCCTCTAACCCACCAGGTCAGTGGGACTAATCCCAGAACACGACACTATGCTGTGTGATATCTCCAAACAGGTCCAAGGATTTCCAAAGATGAAGAAGGAAGTGGGAAAAGGTGTTAATTTCAATGGAAAATTAGACACCAATGCCTAATATAATGATATGGAAATAACCCTTTTCTAGCTACTTACCAACCTGAAAACCCAAAGCCACATCAGATCTTGCCCCCAAGATGCCTGGACTTGTGCTAAACCCATGGACAAAGTCCTTTCTGGGCTCTGTGATAAGGGTGAAAAACTCTGCCATCTAGAGAGGACATCTCTCTTCTCACCCTATCTTATTAATACAGAAGAATCGTCAAAGAATTATATGACTTATTCTAATAACTCTAATTAAATGAAATAATCAAAAAAGATCCTTGGTTTTGAGTTAAGGGTCTTCTATAGTTCTTTTTGTTTTGTTGTGCTTTATCTCATATTCTGTGCTCCTCATTTGGTGTCTTCAGCCCTTGTTTCATTAAGAGATAAGAGAAAAAGGGAAATGAATTAAAGAGAATCAGCATAAAAATTCATATCCATAAAAACTTTCAAGTAAAAATGAGTAGGAAACAGCAACTTGTTTGCTCAGTTTCAGATTCATCTCACTTTCTTTAGTGGTCTAAGATTTGGGCTTTTAGTCTGGACCACCTCTATCTTTATTACCCACAGACAGAGGAAAAACACAGCCTTCTCCAGAGACCGCTGTCTGAGATGATTTATCATTAATTGAATGGTCTCACTGGACCATAAAGTGAGCACATCTTGTGCTTGAAGGGACGCATATGCCTAAATGATTAGGAACTACAATTATGAGCAGTAGAAGTTGATATTCCTTGGGTTGTGATGACATGCCAAGCCTGTTTATGTTCAGGAACCTGAGTCAAGCTTTACTCTAGAAATCTGCACCCACACACCTAGAGTGGGAACAAGGTCCCTTCCAAAACTGCTCTTGGAAGCTCTTTCTCTTGCCTATTTTTAAAACCCAGTCATGGAGAATCCGTCACACACGTGGGTGACTTAATTTTATGCTTACTATAATTATGTGCTAAGTTACTCTTCAGAAGAGAGCATGTCAGTACCTTCCTATTTTAGCAGAATTTCTAAAGTTTTTAACTGGAACTAATGTTTTTTTTTCCCATTTTTGAAGCCCAAAATGAACATTTTGATCACCTTGTTTGATCTCCTGACAACAGCTGTCTACAGCATTATACCCCTCTATTGCTGAATTTAACATCCAAACAATACATGCATTTCATGAGGACAACCAACCTTTAATAAGGTTGAAGAAGTGAAATCCAACCAAGTTTCTGATTTCTGTGTTGATTACATTTCTTTTTTTTTTATTTTATTTTACAAATACAGAACATTTGTAAAGCGAATTTAAAATTAAGAAGTGCAGCCTTTTTTCCCCCCAGAATAATGTAAACAAAACTGTTCAACTCTGTTGCTTCCCAACTACTGATCTGCTGCTCTGACCTTGTAATCAGAGAAGACTGTGAGCCCTGCATTGGTCTTTGAAGGCTGCTAATAATTAAATCCTATTGTTTCTCTGAAACAGAACATGACTCTTGCAATTTGTAACCAGAAGCAGTATAGCTGCACGGAACAATGTTGGATAAACATGCCCTTCAAAGATCAAAGGATGCAGGGCTTTGTCAATTAAAAAGAGGGGGAAAAAAATAAAAAAAAAAAGAAAATCAGCATAGCTAAAGTGCTGTTTCTCAGCAACTTGGTGCGGGTGCAGATCTGAGGCTGCCCAGATTGCTTGGCTTTCATTCCACGCTCTCGAGGGTCTCCTTATTCCCCACAGTGCCTGGGGAGGCTGGCACACCCAGATGTGAGCTGGGAGTCTGTGGGCAGAGGGAGAGAGTGCCCCCCTCGCCACTAATTAAATGTTCAAAGGGTTTGTGCTCCCTCCGAGCAGCACATCTTGGTGACATTAAATGGAAATGGGCCTCGAAGAGAAAACACACGCGCAGTGTGTGCAACGAGGCAGTGGGCAGGAGGGGAACAGAGGGGTTTGGCTTCTTTGCTTCCCTCTGAGAGCCCTTCCCTTCTCCACAGGTTTCCATCAGAGTGTCTGTCCTCTTCACCATGCAGAAACTCATCCTGATGCCACTTTGGCTGTGCAACTCCAAGAGGAGGTAGGAAAACCTAAGGTTGTTTAAGGGCTTTACCCCTTTCCATGAATGGCCACGTCTTCAAATGGTCCCTTTCCGGTGCAGATGGGGAGCAAACATCTGGTGGAGGGTGGAAATGGTCTCTTTATTGAACTTATATAGGGCTATAAGATTTTCATCTGAAATAGGGGAGGGAAAGGCATTTTTATTCTGAGAATGAGGGTATTTGTTTCCTTTACCTCTTGTCCTTCTGGACACCAGTTCTTTTAATTATGAGTGTCTGGACTTAGATCTATTAGTACAATGAGAGGAATGTAAAGCATGTAATGTTGAACCTATGTGCAAGAGAATTATTTAACCCAGGCTCCTGCTGAAGAATTACAGATATTTTTGGTTTGTTTTCTACACTTTTTGATAAAGCAGAGCTATTCCATCCTGCTTCCTGTTTATACTTCATTTTAATTTCCCAGTTCTTAGAGATTATCATTCCACATCAGTGAACATTTCACAGTTGCCTCAAAATAAATCTCTCTCTACGCCTTTCTGTCTACTAAAGACAAAATCTTATTTTAATGAGTTAAATTCTAGTATCAGTTAAACTGAGGAAAGAATCTGGCCCATAAAGTTTGACAAATGATGATAATTTGAAAAAATAAAACGTACACATTGTGTCTAAACACAATTGACCTCCCTCCTCTCAGCTGTCCTGATGTTCAGCTGCTTGGAAAATTTCCTCCAGGGAGAACCTTTATTAAATGATTTGTGCATCTCTTACATTTTGTTCCAAATTATCTCGCTCCCTTGTTTTATTTCTTCTTCAGGCTGGCTGCTTGCTACAGCTAATTTGGTTGTCCTTGCTGGGACTACCATAAATACTCTTTCCCAGTAGTACTTTGTAAGCTGAATTAGTCAAGTGATCTTGGTTATAACATTCAAGCAAATAGTGGATAAGATTAAAGACTGGGAGAACTTTATGGTCGGAGACACCCTTTTAAAATCACCCATAAAGGAGCACGAGCAAAAAATGCTGACAAGGCCCAAAACATTTCATAGATGCTGAAATTGTGACCTTCAGGATTGTGTTAGGGGGGATTACTGTTCACTCCCTCCTCTCCCTACAATGACTGTATTAAAGCATGACACCCTCTTTGGAATTAGTAACAAGGAGCCTTTCATAAAAATAGATGAAATATCAGATTGAAAACAAGGAGATAAAGCCTGACCTGCAAATTGAAAGACAGGGCATTGAAGCCTGCATGAGCCTCCAGGTATTCTGTTCTGACTGTGAAGTAGAGAAGGTGACATCCTACCTGGGGAAAGTGGTACCAGAGTCACCAGAGCAATAGAAAAAGTTGTTTCTTCACCTCCATCTTTGCTCTCTGGGCTTTTTTTTCACCCTGACAATGCTCAGAGCTTTAACCTGTGCATGGCTGTGGCTCTTGGATGGAAGTCACAGCTGGAGAAGACTTGCTCTTGGTTTCAGGGTGGCACAGTTTTGCCACTGCCCCTGGAATTTGTGGTGATCCCCATGGCACAGGGTCCTGCACCGCTCCAGGCAGAATGGGGCTAGAGTTGTCCTTACAATTATGTCTCACTGTCATGAGGTTGAAGCTCCTGCTTTTATTTTTAAAGCTGTAGAAACACTTCATTCACTGAACCCTAATTCCAGGGTAGCAGAGGGCGACAACAGGGCTGGAATCATTTGCGACTGGGTGGAAATTGATGAAGACCCTTCTGTCAAAAAATTCACTTTTTTATTTTTCCAGCCAAGCACAAGTTGGAACATTTAATTTCAGCATTTTTGAAAACAAATGTTCTTCCTTTTCAGTTTTAAAATAGCTGTTTTCAACTCTGAAATTGCCAGTGCTTGATTTAGAAGGCTTACAGAAATCATTAAAAATGCCCCATCAGCTACACAAAGTGTTTTGACTTGAAACATCTCTCTTAATTAATTAAAAACAATATTTTGCCTTTTTTTTCCCCCAAAAGCTGACCTTATATGCCACTCCTCCCTTCATGTCTCCAAAAGAGAGTTTTCAAAATCATTATTAAGGTTGGAATCAATTATTCCTACAGTTTGCTCAGACCTTTTGAGACGTGATGGACAGAGCTACTTTCATGTCGAGGTTGACTTTAAACAAAGAAGTTCTCTAATATTAAATTGAAAAGGCTCAGACTTTATCCTAATGAGGAAGGCGAACAATTACAATGAGAAAAGTATTAGAATATCAGTATTTGTTGTAGAATCAGAAGCCCATATTTGTTTAACCCTCCAGCACCACACACAGGATGGATAGATCTTTATTTTTACAAGATCTTTCTTGATGTTAAAGGGTAACTCTGTTCATCTGTAATAAACCTGGAAAATTCCAGGGTGCCAAAATGCATGAGACAGCATAAACATGAACTGAGACACTTTGGGTACAAGCAACAATTCCACTTTTCTTGTAACAGATGACACCGGTCGACATTAGAACAAGAAATACCTGTTGCCTGTGCTGTGACATCTCTTGCAAACAGCTTCTTATTTGTGGCACTGATATAAAAGCTGTGTTTTATGGAGCTCACCCAACCAGCTTTGCTATGTCAGGTTATCACAGATACATTTTTTTCCAATTCATTTTGAAACCAACTGCTGTTAAGAGGCTGTAACAAGGGATGTAACTTGCTCCTTTTACTTCCATTCAGACAGTTTGAATAAACCCCCATTTCAGCCTTTTATGGTCCCTCTTTCCATTGTACTTGCTTTATTTTGCTTTTCTCCACGGGGATTGAGCCACTTTATTCGGGTCATTTTCTGCAATATCATGTTAGCCCATTAAAATGTCAAGCAATTTATTGTCCATTCACTCCACCTGCCTGTCCTTTCCCCCTAAAAAGCACAATCACTTCTGTAAGCTCTCCATTCCCCTGCATGTTCAAAGGACCTCGTGGTTCCCCTCACCTTCTCATTAAATCTTGCTGAAGAACAGTTGCCTTGGAAACCAGGGAGTTGATCCAGCAAAGGGGCTGAGCATCCTCACCTTGCCTTGACTTTGGCTGGAGGTGAAAGTGAGAGGACACTTAGCACATGGCCAGCAGAGAAACCATTAGGCACTAACTCCTGTTTTCCTCTAGTTTCAGGATGGTAGGAAGTGATGCTGGTCCTTACACACTCTCCCATCCTCCAGGTAAAGAGCAGAAAGAGGTTGAAAGAGCTGACGCTTTTTCTGGCAGCTGAAAACTCATTTGAAGAGACTTTGGAAATAGAAATGCATTCTAAATACCGTTCAAATGAACAAACTTTTTCTGGAAGTCTAAGACAACCCAACTTTCTTTCCAAGCTATTTATAATGTGTCAGTGAATTTCTAAGGGAGCTACCAGGGTTGCTATAGCATGAGACCAGTTTGGATTAAAAAAACCCTGAAAGAAAACCAAATAAACTCCACATCTTAAACGTTCCTTGAGAGAAGAGGCAGCATCTTTCCAAGGACTCAGGCAATGTAAGCACCAAATCTCAACATTTCCAAGAAAAACACCCCAGGGTTTGGAAAACTGTCAGTGACAAAAATGAAGTCTAGACTGCAGTGATAATCCCAGCAAGAGGTAACTTCAGTAGATAAACTATCCCAGGGAACAGAGCTCCCTCTGCTCAGGCCACCCTGCATTATCTCAGGGCAGAGTCACACAAATGCAGCAAGTTTGCTTCCAGTGCCACCTCAGCCCTGGAGCAGGAGATCTGATTCCTTGAAGCCTTCAGCCTTCCCTGGGAGTTCTTCCCAGGCTCACCTGGTTCCATACAGAGCCATTTCTTGGATCTGCACCTTGATATAGGTACCATTGGCCAAGGTCCAGAAAAGCAGAGCATCTATCAAGCCCAGCAAAAAAAAAAAGACCTTTGCAGGTTCACAATCTAGTGGAGATGACAAATTCTGCTCATTCTTAGCTGGAGGTCTCAAATACCTCACTGGAGCTTCCTCCTGGTCCTTATGTGCTGGCACTAAGAGGTTCATATGGGAAATCTAGGGGAAGATGTTTCCTCTCTGACTGAAGATCATACCAGACTTTCTCCTCCTCAAATTTCATGGAGATTTTTACCCCCAGGCAAAAGTTTGCTCCTGGGGGTTACAAATTTTTCTCTGGGCTGTTCCCACAAGGAATATCATCATCTTCTCATCCACACAACATACAGTGCTTTGATTCACCCAAGTCAGAGAGTAGTAAATCCTCAGAGAATTTCTGCTGATCTCAAGATTTCTTTCAGATCTCAAATTTGGTCAAGACATTTTGCAGAAAGTCTCCAGGAATATTTTTTGTGACTCCTGTTCTTGCTGCTTTTGCTGTTCATTCTCAGGTAAGTTTTTATTTGTTTTGTTTTCTTTATGTTCAGTTGTGCTGTGTGTTATAAATAAATAGGGAAAAGGGGAAAGGAACTAAATTCCTTACGGTCAAAAGGTTTTACTTTGATTTTGGATGAAAAAGACTTTTTGAACTTGAGGAAATGAGCAGTGGAAAGAAGTCTGAACTCAAAAGCCATTTGAAAAATAGAATTTTCTTCTTTTACATGGGTCTATCTGGAAGCCTTTCTACCTAAAAGCAGTCTCGTCAAAAGTACAGTGCTACAAAAAGGCAGAACCTCCCACAGAAAGATTCCAGGACAAAACTTTGCTGTGCCACTTGACGCTTTTCTTCCGAGTTCCTCATGTCTTTATGTCCATGTGTCAAGCTGATTTTTTAAAAAAGAAATGTCAATGACTTGAAAATTATATTTTAGTCATGTCTAGAGGCACTAAATGACATTAGAGCTACTGGCTAACAGGTGCTACAGAAACACCAAGGAAATCACTTTTTCTGCACTGTAATTGGGACACAAGTTAGCAAAAAGGACTCAGTATCTTGGTTTCCCCAAGTTCACCCAAGGTGTGAGGAATGACTCTCCCAGCATCACCCAGAAGTGTGTAAAACAGAATTACAGAATGCTTTGGGTTGAAAGGGACCTTCAATATCATTTCATGCCAACCACATCTTCCACTAGACCTGGTTGCTCAGGGCCCTATCCAGCCTGTCCTTGAACATTTCCATGGATGGGGAGTCCAGAGCAACAGGACAGATAGAAAATAAGATTTGAATGACACAACACAGGATGGACAAGATCTTGCGGAATGGTTATTATGGAGTTGTTGATGTGCAATAACTTTTTTCAGTACAAGGAAGCCACTGAGGATCTGAACACCTCCGAGAGCAACAGGGCGTGAAAAGGGCAATGCTGGTGGGCAGGAAAGTACAGCACTGAAGCCTTGGTTTGGGACCATGAGCTTTGCTGAGCTACCTCCAGCAAAATTGTGCTCTTTTGAAAATCTAGCCACGAGGAGGGGTAAAAAAAGGCTTCTTATTCAAGCTAAAATAGACTATTCTCTACCTTACAGAAGTAGCTGGTGTTAAATATCTCTCTCCTCTGGTCTTTTCCCCATCATTTGCAATGTGAAATTTTCTTCCAGAGGCTGTTTCGTGGAAGAAAGCAAAGAAACTTAACTGCAGGGACTTAGAAACAGGTAACAGACAGCAGCTTTCTAATACCCACAGCAAGGACAGAATAAAGTCAGGGCAGTCTCACCTAGAAAGAAGAATCCACTGTTACTATCCCAACACTGCAATGCTGGTACCACACCTGCCATTCACACAGAACAGGGAACTTCCAGGGCGTTCTTAGCCCTTAGGAGGTCACAAATCTGAATTCCTTGCCTTGCTGTACACTGATTTTCTCTCTGATTTAAGGCAAGCTCGGACTCAAACAAGTGCCCAACCTCAGCTTGAAAATAAAGACAAATGTATTTCTGAAGTGCAAAATGTTTGGACAACAGTGTCTTGGTTACAGTAGATGGACTGTGGAGGAGGCAGGTCTGGATCCCTGTGTTGCAGGGATTTGCACCTCCAAGAGAGGCTTTTTGTACTGACTGATAATATGCTTCTAATTAAGGTTGTTGCTATAAAATCTCTAATCTGATAACACATTGTGCAGGAAGCAAGAAGACATCTGTTCCTCCGAACACATCAATATTAAGGTGGATTCTGGATGTAAAATTCTCCCCCTGCTGTTTAACAATGCCACTGGCAGGAGAGATCTCCCACATTTATACCTGGCAGCAAATGTTTTGCAACAGGGCCACGTATTCCATGGAGGATTGTGTGAAAATAAGATCTAATTTTCCCTGGCAAAGCATCCATCATGCATGTGATTTTTTTGTGGAAGACAACAATACCTCCCATCAATAAAATCAAGCTGGTGGCTGAACAAGACTGGTTAGAGACACAAACACTCTCACCTCCACCATCTGTGGCCTCTCTTTGGGACTTACAAATGGAAAGGATTTGGAGTTGGGTGAGAAAACTTCTTCAGTGAAAGGGTTGCCCAGCCCTGGCACAGCTGCCCAGGGCGAGGGTGGAGTCACCATCCCTGGAGGGATTTAAAAGCCATTTAGATACGGCACTTGGGGACATGGTTTAGTGGTGGCCTTGGCAGTGTTGGGTTAATGGTTGGATTTGGTGACCTTTGAGGTCTTTTTTAACCTAAATGAGAGAAGGAGTAGAGGCTCCATGCAGAGCCACAAGCGTCTGAAGCCAACTCTGCCTTCCAGTGCTTACAGCAAGGGACACTCAGCCCTCCTGCATCTCAGACCCCAGCTTTGATAGTCGTTCATCATCTGACCTTGAGCCTCAGGTATTTTAGATCTTTAATTCTTTATCAGAATGACAAGAAGAGAGCCAGCAGCAGCCGAAGAGGAGATGAGAGTGCAGTAGCACTGAATGATGCAGCAAGATGTGTCTTCAGAGCCAAAACCCCCCATCTCCGAGGCTGGCTTGGAGCAGGAAAACCTGTGTCAGAATTAAAGATTTGCACTTCTCAGCCATCAGAGTTACACTGGGGGATAGATGGGAGGATAGATTATGCAAATAAGGATCAAAATACTTGCACATCTGTTTCAATCTTATATTCTTAGGCTTTTAAAATTGTAATCAAAAGTGTGTGTATTGCAGCTCAGCTACCCAGAGGAATTGGGGCACCTCCTTCCCATGCCACGCTGCAGGAAAAATATATCAGAGCACGGGACTAAGAAGGAGCAAAGTGCTCCACAGCACTTACAGACAGGATGCAAATGTAATACAACTGCTCTTCTCTGTTCATTTGTAAAGAGGCCCCAAACCAAAGTTCTGCTCCATGCAGGACTCAGCATGGCTTGGGGAGCTCCCACACACTGGCTGTTTGTGGTTATGACCTGCCTGTCTCTTTTGAGTCCATGGAAAATAGGTCATAACATAACCTAATATTCACTGCTACCTTTAGGCAAAAATAAGTCGTATTGCCCTATGACTTTGGTTCTTTAAGAAGGAGTTCAATGACAATTGTCATGGCTAGGCTGCTCCATAACAACTTGTTCAAGTGGTGCCTTGCTTGCAGCTCTGATGACAACATGGTATAGGAAGAAACGAGCTGAATGCACAGTGAGGAGAGACAGGGCAATAGAAGTGAGGAATGAAACCCTTAGGGTTTGTTTCTAGAAGCACTTATGAGTGACTTTACTCATTTGTCACTTCCCAGCAGAGCAGCTCAGCAGATGCAAGGACAGCTGGACCCCAAATTGCTGGCAGCCCCAGCTTTGTGTATGGTTTGTGTGAGTTTAAGAGTTCCATAAAAGCACTCCATTCTGGGACTCAGTGAGTGTTATTGCTGGCAGTAATGCTGCATCACATAACACAGGGGAGCTGGGTATGGGGAGTACAGCAAGGGACACAGCACACCACCAGGCATGACAAACAGAAACAATGGGATAGGTTGTCCAGAGAAGTTGTGGATCCCTGGAAGCATTCAAGGTCAGGCTGGATGGGGCTCTGAGCAACCTGGTCTAGTGGAAGGTGTCCCTGCCCATGGCAGAGGGCATGGAACAATACAATCTTTAAGGTCACTTCCAACCTAAGTTAATTCTATGATTTTATGACAGAAGCAGACCTTCTTCTTGCCTGTGTTGCCTGGAGAGTTTGGGTCAGGGTGTTACAGCCTCTCCATTCATCTGCCAGTCTCCCTGTCTCTGTGACAAAGCCATGGGAAGGCTAAAGGGTCTGACCTGCCTCAGCCCCTTCTCAACCTTGTCTCCATCTTGTATGAAATATAACCATAGACCTGAACTATGACATCCAAGGACATCAGGCATCAGATCCACAACTCACTGAGTCCAACAGGAGTCTTTTCATTAACACCACTGAGATTTGCAGGGCTAAGCCCCAGCAAAGAGAAGAGCAGAACTGCCTGTGGCCTTTCCCAAAACTGATGGAAATAGCCAGAAACCTTCTCTTCTACAGTGATGCTTGGCAGATTTGTTGTTTTCTCTTTTATTTTCCCTGAATGGCATGAGAGTGGATGTTTTTGTATTAGTAAAAAGTTTCCATGGAAAACAAGCTGCCCACTGTCATACCAAGAGCCCACGTGAGCAGGGCTGGGATCTCTAGCTGGTCACATCACATGTAAAATTCATGCAGCTCTATCTGCATCTGAGGCACTTGTGCAGCCCAGCCAGGGCTGGGAATGGCTCATGCAAGTCCCAGACCATCTCTTCTCCACCGCTTCCAGGAGGTTTCCTTCTCTCCAAAGCCAGGCAAGACGGATGAAATCCCCACTCCCCCAAAAGCACATCTCGACGAAGAGATTTGCTCCTCCGAGCCAAGAACGCTGAACTCCTTTACCTTTCTTTTTGATGGTTTCCATGGAAACCATAAAATTAAGCTATGCAGTTACTCACTGGAACATTACATAATCTGCCAAACACTCACTTGTTTTTCAACAAACGTGTTTGTTCTAGGTTGCCTTTTTCTTTTTTTTCCTTTCCCGGTACGATCAGCCTGATCTGTGTTGATCTGATTAAACAAGGAGCAGTGGTGTAAAATCAGGTATTAAAATGCAACTTGTGTCAGTTCTCCTCTCCAGAGAATCACAGGCTGCCTGCTTCCAGTGCCTTGCAGCTGTAGTGAAGGTGTTACAGCACTGCTCAGCACCTGATCATATAGATGGGCTTGGACTGATGAGGGTCTGATCCCAGTCCTGGCCTTGGGGATACTCAGTAGGGTCCAGTTCCACACTGCTTCAGGTTATGTACATCCACTCAAGGAGTATGCAAAAAAAATTGGTCATATGCAGTGATTTTTTTTGTTTAATTAGGGCCACAAAGCAGGATAGAATGGACTGACTTCCATTCAGTATCCCACCTGCACCTGAGAGATCATATTTTGGATGAACGCTGTGGAATATCCTGCAATTTTTAGTAAGAAATAAAAAATTCATTGTAAAGAAATGTTAATACCCACTTTTCCATGTTTCTTACATTCAGCCATCCCTGCTGCAACTGGACTACAGACAGCAGTGGTGATTGGGATGGAGGAAGGTGCTGCACAATCACTCTAATTTTTGTGGCCAGACATTACTTTAAATAGAGCTCAGCAAAACCACTTAGCTTTTCCTTGTTTTGTTCAGGATACACGACCCTGCCACAGTAGAGAATAATGCCAAAACTTTCTCACCACTGGTGAGAATAAACTCTTCCTTTTGTAGCTGCAGAGGGCACAGGAAAGACCTCAGCTGGACCTTAGGGCTTGCCCAGAATTTGATAGGGGAAAAGGGAGGCCACAGGCAGACAGGGGTGTACAAGAAATGTCTTAGGAGAAGGGTATGAAAAGAATTGCAAGTTGTGGCTCAGCATCCATTACCTTCCAGGTCTGCGTCTCTCAGGATATGTCCAGGAGATTACTCAGGCCAGAACAAGTTATTATTTGGGTGCTTTAGTACTGGCTTGGTCCTGTGCCGAGTCTCAGATGATGCTGAGGACTGTGTAGATAGAGCACAGAAGAGGTTAACCTATCTGGGGTGCAGAAGAGAAGAGTTCAGGTGTCATGATGTCTCCATGAGGCCCAGAAACTGGCCCTGGTCCATTTTATTTGCTAGTAAGTTAAGACATGTTTTCAAAGAAGTGATCAAGTCCAGCACAGGCAGTGTAAATTAAAGCTGATAGAGTCTCTTCTCTTGGCAGCATCCTTCCTTATCTCTCCAATCAATGTATCCCTTCACCAAAACCCACATCTTCCCTGAGCACTGCCAAGCCTTGGCACAGCACCTTGAAAACCCCTTTCGGGGATGATGCCCTTTGTTTTTGAAATGCTGCTGACAAACCCAAAGAAAAGCTGGGAACTCTCCACACCACTGACCATGTTTGCCATCAGGTGACATCACAAAAACACCACCCATATCCCTGGAAAATCTGTCTTTTCATGGGTTAATCTCAGTCTGTTCCAGCCTCTTCTCTCTCACGGGCTTTGTCTGACATGTGAGACAGTGATCTTAGTATCATACCAAGATAAAATGCTAAGTAACTGAAGCAGCTGCTGGTGCATCATTTAAAGAGCACACATATCCAATAAAAGAGGCCTTTGCAATGTCTATAAATAGTTGGAAACAGCAGATGACTAATTATTTGAGTGTCAAAAGAACTCCAGTCAACCTCAGTTGACACAACAACACAGATCATGGTTAATAACTTCTAGCCTGAGATGAGTTGAGGATGAAAAGTGAAGGAAGTGGAGGTTTCCTGGATTTGCCAAAATGGTCAGCCGATTTCCCCTTTTCAGTGATAAATGTTGGATACCTTTCTCTCACTGAATACTTGCATATTCCACTTTGTAGTCAAGAGGTTCAGTCAGGTAAACTGGCATTCCTGAAAAGAAACTGGTTTTACAGCTGGAAAGAGTAGTTTAGGAAGTCAACACACATATTTATTCTATCTTTTGAATTGTAGGAAAAACCATATAATCTTAAACTGCATAATAAATCCCTGCAAAACAGACCGAGTTTAACATCTCTACAGGGTCTATTCCTTTGAATTTTTGGTTTCTCTGCTTCAATATATTACTTGATGTGAAGAGTTTCCTCACCATATGTTCACTTTCTCCTGTACCAAGCAGCATCATTGCTAGATGAACAAACCATAGGATAGCAAAACTTTCACCATAACAAAGAATCAGCATGAAGTATAAAGAAAATATCAGATACTGATAATATTGATGGTTCCCTACTTTCTCCTGAACAGGGTTTTACCAAGCCTGCAGACAGACCTCTCTGTGAGCATCTTTATCCATGAACTTGCAGCATCTGGATGATAAACCCATAGGCTTATTTGTCTTCCAAATCTTTATGGTGAAGTTTAACTCCTTTTTATATATTTTTTTTTATTATTTTTTATTTTTTTTAACAAGCTGTTCAAGATTATTAGCTGTAAAGCTCAAAGGCAGTTGTTATCCCCTTGATTTTCTTTTTGCTTCCTTCTACAGATGGTTGTTCACACATTTCTCTGCTACATCAGAGTAGTGTAGTTACTATAGTTACTCTGGTTAGTACCTCTATTTCCAGCCTGAAGGATTATTCAAAACACCAGAATGTGGAAAATGCAGCTACCACTGGTGATGTGTCAGAAAAGTCTCTTAAGAGAGAAGCTTCTGTCAACAGGAGTTTTCAACCAGAAAGAAACTCTTTGGTGTGTTTTCTGACATGGTGACATCAGGTGGATAAGCCACAACTTTAGTTAATCTTGCAGAACTTTGCTGTGTCAGCCTCACCTCGGGGATTGCTAGAAATTATTCCTAGGAACTAATCCCCTTTATATAACAGGAAAACTTTCTAAAGGAAACAAATCTTGTTAGCAATTCCTTTAGAAGAGCCTCCATAGCAATTCCTTTAGAAAAACCACTGTGTGACTTTTGGAGAACAGAATTGCATGAGGAGAGTGTATCCTTCCTTATTGAATTCAACTTCAGGGTTGCTTCTCTTTGGATATCACCTCAATACAACATCATTTGTGCTAACAAGGTCTTTAATCGGGACACCTCAGAAATTACATGCTAAACCAAGACCCAGTGAAACCTCCCATGCAAAACCCCATTGGTTTTGCACCCAATTAATCAGGAGTTTCCACCCCCTGTGTTTCCAGTGGGAAGCTAGGTGGGTTAGCAAACTTTCCTGCTCCATAAGAATACAAACCTTAAATATGGGCAACTGCTAAAGCATTTTAAATCTTTCCTCAGATTCCCCAATATTTAAAAAAATAAACCAACAAACCACTAAGAGATTCAACATCAAATTATGAAGGAGAGGAATCCACCCCTAATTTCTACAAGATTGCCTAGAAGTCATGTATATAGATTATATAGATATATATCTATAGAAAGATATATGTTATAAAGGCACATTATATGTATCAGATATATTTTAGATTATATACATTATGTATATTTACATTTATATAGAAAGAGGGATAAATATTGATATCATACACATATATGTATTTCTACAAGACTAAAATATAGATGGTTTAATGACCCTGTGACACTCATACATTCATGCATATATTACATGTTTCTGTGTAACCACGTGGACACACAACTAAATGCACTTATAAACAATTTTAAGGTGTGTCTCTGCATGGCTGTGCATAATTTAAAAGCATAGAAACATTAGGCATTGATTTCTCCCGAGCTAACAGGATTGGTGATTGGATCCCTGCATCTCAGCAGGATGATTTAGCACTGGGGAGGGACTCCTGTGTCTGAGCTTCCCCCTGTTGGGAGGCATCAGCTCTCAGTTTGCAATTCCTTTTAAAACCATCACTGTGAAATGTGCCCTTCTGCAGGCCATGCCAAAACCTGAGTCCTTTGCTATTGCTGGTTGTGAACACTCAGGATAAGGAGAAGCAACAGGTAGGGTGTGTTAAATCCCTGATTAAGCATGAACTGAGTGCTGCTCACTGTGAAGGATTTCACACTCATGCCAATAATTTTACACAGACTTTGACCAAATCCATGACCAACATCATTGAATATAAAAGCATCCATAGGTGGGCAGGCCACCACTGTGCACTCTGAATAATCACCTCTGAGCAAATTTCACTTCTCTTCACCCTCTATTTACTACATCTCCAATATAAATATGGCAAAACTAAGCCCAAAACTTGAAATAGATTTCCAAGTGGCCAAAAATTATGTCAGGGCTTTTTGATATAGGGAATTGAACTGTTCTCCCAACAGTTTAACTCCATGTTGTCTGTCCTGCAGAGACAAAGAACTGTGACTTTTGGAGCCTGACTGTAAGTTTTTTGTCTGTGCAGAATAGAGTGAGTAAGAAAGAAGAGATTGGTACTGGGTCATCCAGCTCTACCAGTTTTGTGGTGTTTTGAGAGTTCATCTCAAGCTAAAGCACATTGATAGAGATCTCCCAGTTTCTGCCTTCCTATCAGACCTCAGGGTAAATCAGCTGCCAAACTCCACTAAGCCATAACTCAAAATAAGCCATTTCTTATGATATGGATCAGAATGACTAGAATGGACCAAGGCAGAAGTGCCTAAAACGCTCACTGTGTTCTGGCCATTTCTTAACAATTCTTTCCAGAGATATGGTACAAGAAAAGCCCCCAAAAAAATCAGAAAAGCCTTGAAGAGGATAAATTTTAGAATGTATAAGTTACAAGCTCACACCTGGCACTCAGCTCTTCTCAGGAAGCAGCACTGCTGTTTGCCCTCTACAAGTGGCACTGCTCATGGAGAGAGACACTTCCAGAGATATTTTTATGCTTTTCAACATGTGCATCTGTCTGAGAGCAGAAGGGACTCCTTGCCTGCCCTCTCAAGCAGGCTCTTCATTTATGCAGCAGATTCTTGTGGTGTCTGGGATGTAATGACCTCCAGGCTGACTTTTCAAGGCTTGCTTTCTTCCAGGTTTATTGTCCTCCTGGCTGCCACTCCGGGTACTCAGTGCCAGGTGCTCAGGTACTTAGCACGTGTCTTTGGTGGCCAGCAATCAGAATCTCCACTAATGATCTATCTCATGGTTTGAGTGAAACTTTTGATACACCTCTCTCCTTTAATAGAACAGCATTAAGTACTTGTTTTAATTTCCCCTCAGTTTATACCATGTCTCTTCTCCACCTAGAACAGCCTGGAGAAGAAAACGAGGAAAACTACTCAACAGACACCATGGACAGAATTTCTCTCAGTTCTAACTAATAAAAAAGAGGTTTATAAAAGTTATTTACTATAACTTCTAGAACTCCCATCAAGATGAAGGTCATCCCTAGAGAAAATGGCACCTGCCAAGACCCAGCACATCACTGCAAAAGGTTAAAGTGAACAAAATCACTCAGCTTCTCAACAGCAATCAGGAATAACTCTACTACATTTAAAGATATTACCTTGTCACAAAGTCGATGTGAAGGAGGATCTACACAGACTCTCTGCCTATATTTTAAAACTTTTTGATGAGATAGAAAAAATCTGAAGGAAGTCTAATTTTGCAACAAAACTGTCTTCACTCAAACCAAAGCTGTGGACTTCAGGCAATGGGAGACTGAGAAATTACCAGCTCGGATCCTTCTCGGCTTGAATATTTGCAAGTTCCATCTATTAGAGAAGAAAAGACCATCTGTAGTCTTTATTAAATGCTAAATATTTCCTTTAAGTTACTGTTAAAGAATAGCCAGAGTCTAATGCCATGCTTCTACTTAGGCTAATAAAGAAAACAATGGACTCCTCATGGATTTGAAGAGGATCACAGTAATTCAGGAAAGGAAAAAATCCTAACACAACACAGGGCTCGTGGATCTAGCCTAATTCATGGGAGCAGTTTTTAAGCTCTTAGGCTCATTCAGGCTCTAGAGATGACTCTTTTTGAAGGCTTTATGGCACTTATTTCCTGTTCAATTTGCTGGGCTTTGTTAGTGCACCATGGAAACCCCATTCCTGACCCAGAACTCACTGTACTGTCATCACTTCAGCGTTCCTGTCCTGTTTCCCTGGCTGGGCATAGCAAAAGTGCTTCCACTCACAGCACCCAAATCTAAATTTGTACATCTAAACCACATACACTGGGCATCTACATGTGGATAGTCACCCAATCTCCCTTTAGCTTAGGAGGAGAATAAATTATTTCCAAAGCCTGGAGAGTCTCCTCTCTGAGAGGGAGAATGGGTGTCTTGTAGAGGGACTGATGCCAACCCAAGTGTGCAGTCAGTGTCTCACCCTGCTCCCTGTGACACAGACTCGTGCTATGTCCCAGATAATAAACCAGCTATTGAAATAAAAAAAATTGGCCACCTATCCCTTATGCTGAGAAATTTGCCTGTTCTTCCTTAGAAACCAACAACTTGGCAGTTTACAAAGGTGGAAATAACTCCCAAACTTCATCTCTCTGAAGAACGTGCCTTCAGTTCCTTTTACCCTGGATCTTCCCTAAACTTGCAGTCCTCACTCTGGCTTCCATGCTATCCCACCTTGGCTGCCTCACAAGGAGCAGGTGATCCCTGTAAGAACTTGCTTGATTCTGGGTTGCTCAAATTATATGACTTTCATACACTGACCTAAAAGAAAAACAGCTGAACTGCTGACCCTCCTTGGCTTTTGGCCCTTTTAAAGGTGTAATGTGGCTGCTGCTTTGCCCCTCTCACTTGACCTCATGCAGAAGCTCTGACAGTTTCTGTGCACATTTAAAAGGCCCTGGAACCATTACTGTCATGTAGGTGGTTTCCCTTTCACCTATGCACGTTTTCTAACATTCTGTGTGTGAGACTGACCTTTAAATTATGGAGAGATTTCTGGTTTAAACCATTTCTGCCTAAATGAGTATTTCTGTCCCAGCAACAGGTTTAATTTGCCTCCTTCTCCAAATGAAGTTTAAGACCTATTCACTTACAAACTCTTACTAAAACTGAGGTTCTGCTAAGAAACCACCGTGGTATTTAGAGCTTTCTTTCATTAGGCATGTCTAGAGCATATCTTGTTTTCCCAGTGTTTTATGACATTTTTCTTCCCATTACCTGGCCTATGATTACTTTTTGCAGTCTAGAGGAAGAGTTACCCAAAACAAAAGACCAGCTCCTTCAGTTTTGCTGGAATTTGCACAGTGCTTCCAGTTGTTTGGGGTTTTTTGTGGATCAGGTCTATAATAGAAAATAAATCATCTGAGAAAATCCTCTGTGTGGAGGCAGCACAGAACAGTTTGTGTCCACTGGACTAGACTCTCTTTTCTCCTAACAAGTGCTTCATCCAAACTGTGTCCCAGGAAGGGAAGGCTCCAGGAAGACCTTGGAGCCCCTTCCAGTACCTGAGGGGGACCGACAGGAGAGCTGGAGAAGGACTTTTGATAAGGTCATGGAGTCATAGGACAAGGGGGAATGGCTTCAAACTGAAAGAAGGTTGGTTTAGACCAGATATTAGGAAGAAATTCTTTTCTGTGAGGCTGGTGAGGCCCTGGCACAGGTTGCCCAGAGAAGCTGTGGATACTCCATCAGTGGAAGTGTTCAAGACCTGGCTGGATGGGGCTTGGAGCAAACTGGTCTAGTGGAAGGTGTCCCTGCCCATGGCAGGGGGACTGAAAGTAGCTGGTCATTAAGGCCCCTTCCAACCCAAACCAATCAATGAATTTATGGATCTGAGCAACTTCCCTGAGTAGTTGAAACCCTGTGAAATATGTTAACAAATGAAGAGCATGGATAAGCCAAAGACAGATCCTATTTTACCTACAAGTGCAGATTTAATCAGAAGTATCCACCTAAGGGAGAGGCCAGGGCTCGGAACTGGAGCATCATGCCATCCTACAACCTTCTAGGTTTCAGCATGAGTTTATACCAGACTAGGATGATTATATGACAATCTCATGCTCCAAAAACAATTCCTTTTTATTTTATTTTATTTATTTTTATGTGAGTCTAGATTTGCTCCTGTACTCATACACTCACACGAAGGAGAACAGAGGTCTGGTGAACTCTGAGGCTTGCTCAGAAGGAATGGATGGGAATGGGCAGCTGGAGGAAGGGAGGGAGGGGGACAACTTACAGCCACCAATTATTAGGCTGAGTCAGGCTGGTGTGAAACTCTAACCTCAGAGCACAATGGTTTGGTGAGCCCAGTGAGCTTCTTATGAGTAGGTTGATAGTCAAGTCCCTGAAATAGATATGTCCATGTGTAATGCTCTTGCTTTCCTCGAGATCTCATTAACCCTCCTGCCCCAGATGGCTGACTGCTGCCTCTAACTCATTTTTTCACCATTTTCTTCCTTCATTATCCCCCCCAGAAATGTTTCTGGTTAATGTCTTTCTTTTAAAACTACTGCTTCATTTTCTCTTCTGCCAACATACTCATCTTCAGTGCAAAGGTGCTAAAGAAGATATATTTTCCTCCTAAACTTTTTATCTCAGCAATATGAGCTCTCATCAAGCAGTGATGCCATGCTGGAGAAGGGGTTGGTGTTGGATTAGGATTTGATCTCTTTTTGTTGCAGGAGGTGACCAGGAAGATTTGTCTACACACCTGTGCAGAGATAGGAAGGGTTGGAGCCTGCAATTTGGGCTCAGTCATCTAAATGTCATATGAGTATAGAGACAGCTTTTATTATTTACTTCTTCTTTTCACCTCTGACAAAAACCCCTTCCAAATCATCACCTCCTCGCTGATTGCCATGGTCTTTGGATGAGGCCCTGGATGAAGTGATATTACCTGTGCCAGTGGCTCCCAAACCTCTGAGCAACAACAGACCTCTGTCAACTCTGAAATACCCCATGGTTCAGGCCCATTAGAAGTGACAAGTCTGCAGGTTGCTGTGCTTAATTCGACTTTGCCTAAAAGCCTCAGACCAAAAAGGGCAGTCTCCTGGACCACAATTTGGACTGAAGCAATGACTCGTGACAGAAGGTCTTCTGGAAAGCAGCTGCCTCTATTCCATGTACAAGTCAAAATGCTGGATTCTGCACTTAGTAATGCCAGGCACAAGTATAAACTGGGAGAGGAGTGGCAAGAGAGCAGCCCTCCAGAAATGGATCTGGGGGTGCTGCCTGGCAGGGGCTCAAGAGGAGCCAGCAGTGAGGGAAACTGCACCCTGGGGTGCATCAAACACAGCATAACCAGAGGAGTTCACAGGGTAAAACAGAGGATTGTCCTGCTGCTTCCAGCATTGGTGGAGCATCACCTTGGCCATCGTGTGCAGCTCTGGGCCCCATGATTTAAGAAGGATTTGAAGGTCCTTGAATGCTCCAGAGGAAGGCAACAAAATTGGTGAAAGGGCTGGAAGGAATGTCCTGTGAGGGCCAGCAAAGGACTCTGGATTTGTTGAGTTTGGAGGAAAGGCTGAGGGATGACCTCTTTTCTTTCTACAGCTTCCTGAGTAGAGAAAGTGGGGAGGCAGATCCTGGTCTCTTCTCCCTGATATCTGGTGATGGGACATGTGGGAATGTCCCAGGGAGATGCTGTGCCAGGGAGGGTTAAAACTGGACATGATGAAGCATTTTTTTACTGAGAGAGTGGTCAGACACTGATACTTTCTAGAGAGATGGTTGATGCCCCAAGCCTGTCAGTGTTAAAGAGATGTTCGGACAATGCCCTAAACAACATGCTTTAACTTTGGGCCAGCCTTGAAGTGGTTTGGCATTTGGGCTAGATGATCAAAGTAGGACCCTTCCAACAGAAATACTATTCTATTCTATTCTATTCTATTCTATTCTATTCTATTCTATTCTATTCTATTCTATTCTATTCTATTCTATCCT
>JAWWTY010000037.1:2842002-2942385 GCA_035222235.1 Margarornis squamiger
CTTGTGTGCACAGAATTCAGTGAAGACAAAGGAGGCAGATATGACCCCAGCCTGCCCTGACAAGAGTCCTCTGTGACGTGCAGCACCTCCAGCCATTGGGTCAGAGGGACACAATCCCATGTGTGTTGCAGGTTACGGTGGAGCTTGTTTGGCAGAGACCTTATTTTTCACTTGTGCATATGAGCCCTCCAAGAAATGACTCTCACCAGCGAGTCCACCCATGAGGGAATTTTCATAGCTTGAACACTTTATATGATCTGATGCAGAATTATGTCTCTTGTCCCTAATCTGTTTGTGCTTGTTTTTTAGGTGGTGAGCTCTTGTAAGCCAAAATGTGCACCTACACAGCCAGCAGAAGAGACTGGTGTTAGCTGAGAGCTGTAGGTAACCATGGGACAACCTGTACTCAATTAGAATGTATTTGTGTATTCAATTACTTGTGTTCAGAAGTTTATGTAAGATCAAGGTTTAGTATTGTATCCATGGCCTTTATATTTCCCACATGGGTAGTACCAAAAAGACAATACTCTTTGTCCAAGCTGCAAGGTTTCTGCCAATATTTTCCATCTGGGATACATTCCCTATCTTTGCTCTTGCCTTTCTGTGTGAAGTAGCATCATCTAAACAGCAAGACATGTTGCAGTCACACATGCTTAGTGTTTGTTACTTGGCTTATATTCAGACTCCATGGAGAAACACTCATAAAAATTGTCCTGATCAAAGGACAATAGCAACAAAACTTTGCAGATGTGTTAATGAGATATCTGGGGCTGGACAAAGAGTTAAAGTCATGTCACTTGAAGGCAGAGTCTTTAATGGATCCATTCTGTGTGGATCCTGGCTATGATGAATCTGTTTCCAAGAACTCTTTAAAGGTTCAAATGATTCATCTTCTTCTAGTGAAGCACCATGGGATTACGTCTGTGCAGTTGTGTCAAACCTCCCTGGAGACTTTCTGAGGTTGAAGGTCTCTGCGTGGCTTCATTACCTGTCCTGCAATTCCTGACAATGCTCCTACAGCTTCATAGACTCCAGAAATTTACTCTAAGACAGCCTGAAAAATATTTGGGTCTTCTTAGAGGCCATCACCTATACCTCTGTGAAAATCAGGTTGATGTCTTTTCCTCCTTTGTTCCTGTGTAGTGAGGTCCATCCTCTCTTGGAACAGGAGCAGGTACAAAGGGGTCACACACCAAATCCGGAACAGGAGCAGGTACAAAGGGGTCACACACCAAATCCTGTTGCTCTTTCCAGCACTAAGGATGCATTGCCATCCTGGGAAAGTGCCCAAAGCCATACAAGGGACACAGTCAAAAAAGGATCAGTTTCTCCTCGTCCAGGGTATCAGCACTGCAGGTGCCACTGAAACTTTCCATTGAACCCTCGGGAGTGAAAAGGATTGATGTGACCTGGACCCAAACTCTACTCTTTAAGTTTCCTACAGCAAACCACAGCTGGAGTCATATTAAAGTCACATTGCAAGAATTAATTTTAGTAGCACTGAAATATCTCATTCCACCTGCAATTGTTGGGAAGTTTATAACACAGTTGCCCAAAAAAAGTATTTTTGTAGGGAAACGTTACGTTGAAAGAAAAGCAAAACTTTTGTTTTAGGTCTGCTCCTAAAAAAACCCCAGAATTTTAAAATCTTCCACCCAGCAATGTGAAGTGTCCAACCAGGTAAAGGGATGGCCCAGAGGGAAGCAGCAATGCCCATGGAAGTGCTCTGGCTTCACAGGGCTGTTACAGCTGGCCATCAGATTTACTGAGACACAGACACACAGATCCTGTGTGTACCCTCTAACCCTTCTTATTTTTTTTTCCTGTGTTAAAAACTCCTTTCCAGCTTCCAAAACCTTCCTGATTACTGCTTATGAATCCTACAGTCAGAAATTAAGTGGAAGCCACAAAGAATCTCTTAAAATGCTCATTACTTGGATTCTGGTGTTACTTTTGGGGATGTAGAAGCTGGATGTGGAAAGGGCTGAACCCCATGCAGTCACCATTATTTCTACCTTTTATGGGGGCATAAAAGAAGGTTAGAAATACCATCTCCTGTCACCCAGTCCTCACCCGTGTTAGGTACACTCCATCTTTTCAAAAGCCATCTCATAGCAACTGATGGTCTTCTTTCTAGCCTTGAGCAGCTTTTCAGGAGCAATTAAAATGCTCGGGGATGTGTCTAGGGGAGAAGATATTCCTCTGGCCTCTATTTAAATGAAGCTGCCATTCATTCACTAACATTTCTAATTACCAGCACTATAATTGAAATACTGGAACAATCTATTTGAGGATGGGGAGCAGGGGGAAGGGTGGTTTTATGAAAACGTGGGTTGGAGATTTTGGTGCCAATGTCAGCTGAGCAAATGTAGTTCAGCTTGGATGGATGCAGGTGAAGATGAAGAGGAGACAAAGGAATGGTGTAGGCACAGCCAGGAAGTGGATGGAGATTTGACATAGTTCTCTTTATTCCACAGACATTTTGGGGTGACCTTAGCCCATGAAGCCTCGGTGACATTGATTCCTTCACAGGGGTGTGTGTAACCCAGCCAGGCTTAGTGGGAGATACCATTTCATAAGAATGTGAAGTTTTAGGAGCTGTGGGTGAAGGGAAGCCCTTGTTTTCTGTCTCCACTGTTCTGTTCTCCAGCTCCTAGACAGTCTGGTCTCTCTAGGACCAGTTCCCAAGGTTCTTCTCATGGGAGGAACAAGAGCAGAGACCACTGCTGGAGGTTTGGGGATACTCCCTTCCTCCCACTCCTCTCAGGTTTAAGCTCCCCACACCCTGCACAGTCTTCTTCCACGTCCCCACTCATCCGAAGTTCCAGAGATCTTCCCACAAAACACACAGACAAGTGGCTCTGCAGCAAGGTGGGAAGAAGGAGGAAGGTTCTGGTGGGATGTTGGATAGAGGTTTCCCTTAATTTCTAAATCCATAAGCAGTAGTCAGAAAGGATTTGGAGGCTGGAGACAAGTCTTTAACAAAGAACAGCCCAGTGCTGTTGCTTCCTTTCTTGCAAATAGCATCACTCCTGCTCTGGGGAGACACAGAGCAGAGCCCTGGGGATCTGGGAGCAGGCTGCAGACATGACAACTGCATTATTGTCACCCTGGAATCACTCTTTTCTCTCAAACCTTTTGACCTATTTGCCTTTTCTGGAGGTTTCTCTGTCTCCTGCTTGAATTGAGACTCCCCATGGCAGATACTGTCTCTAGTTACTGCAAAGCCTTCGCCTGGGTTGCATGAATGTCATCCTACAGCAACAGCAAGGCTGCAGAAGTTTAGGATGAGATTGAGTTCAGAGATTCAGACAGGAAACTTGAGAGGATATGATTGGTGAGGCAGAGGAAATGACAGCCTCTGTGATTCTGGATGCTGGGGTGTACTGAAGAAGGAACAAGATTGGAGCTTTTGCCCTATCTGATTATCTCACACACTCACTCACTGTCCCCATCACTACCTTCACAAGGTCTCGACTTCCATTCCCAGCAGGGAAGTCACTGTTGGTCCAGGCAACAGGTTGTGTCAGTTCCCATGTCTTTGTCTAAACTGGAGGATTCAGGGCATGCCACTCCATGAACAAGATAAATGACATTGCCAATGATATTGTGCACATCTGTGTGGGTAACTTAAGACTTTACTGTCTGCCAAGATCAGAGTCCAGCTGTGTCACTGCACACACACACTGCTCCCCTCTGCACTCCTTACCTGGGTCTAAGCCTTGAGAGAAGTTCAGTCATCTCCATTCACTGAGGCTGAAAATATTTTGGTTCTGAGAAAGACTTCATGTGGGTGTTGTAAAAACAGACTGACATATGTATTCCCTTCCTTCAAAAGCTTAAAGTCTTAATGGAAACACAGCAGAACAAGAAGTTACAGAGAGAGAAAAGAGTGCCATGGATGTCAGGCCTATTGAAATGTCTTACAGGAATGCATTTTGACAGCTGATCTTGCTCATCCTTCCCTTGAGATGTGTTGAGCTGGTTAGATGAGAGGTTCTCAGGTGGATGGTGCATGTGGCACGGTGAGACAGGAGTCACTTCACAGCAACATGCCCTGAGGCCATGTCCTGACTGTGCACATTGACAGGCTCTTCTCTAAGCAGCCAGAAACATTTCCCACATCATCAGTGATACCAAGACAACCCTTAACTGTGTCCGGGTCCTAACCTTGACAGCAATCAATGTGTCTATGTGTTTGTCCCCATGGTCTAACTCCGGGCTTGGTATTAGGATAGAATGTAAGTATTTTGTTCCCCATCAGGTCTCTGACTGCACTGTTTTTCCCCTTTCCCTGTGGCAAATCAGCTATGTACTGTAAACTCTACTGGGACAGTCTCCCTGTGTTTTGTGCATGATTAAACTCATACTTGTGTCCAGCTCTAGAGTTTAATATTACCTGAATTGGTAAATGGCCATGAAAATAGCCAGGCCCTTCGTCAGATAAGAGCCAGCTGTGAAGTCTGGATGTTGCTCCAAATATCCCCATAGTTTGGGTCTGTGCCAGGCTGGGGATGTGGTATGAGCTAATCACTCACAGAAATTAGAGGCTGCTCTGAAAGGCAAGTGGTTGTTGTGCTGAATGCACAATATTAAGATCTTATCTTGCTTTACAAGCAGACTAAACCCAGAATGAATCAATTATGAGATTAGAATTAATCCAATAATCCTCTGTTCTTCTGTGCCTGGAATCAGATGGAGCATCTGTAAAGATAGTGTTAGTTACGGCAAATGAGATCACCGTTTGTCCCATTTTATTAAAAGCCTTTCCCAAGCGTTAACAGCTCGGGTGAGAGGTTGAAATGAAATTAAATTGCCAGCTCTCCTCTTTGACTGATTGCCATTGTGCACACATCCTTGGCCTCAGCTGCCCAGAGGGGATGGGCAGCACAGGAAACCGTGACTGTTGGAATGGGATGCAGAGAAGTTCTCTAGGGGGATTTCCACTCCTGGACGTGGCTGACAGTGCAGCTGGGCTTGTGGTGTGGAAGAAGCCAGGAAACATCACTGACCTCCTTAATTTCCTTTTGCAAACCCCTCTTCCAAGTGTTGCAGCTCAGGCTCAGGGCAAAAAGCTGAGACGTGCCTCCCTGCCCACCACTCGTGCCTCTCACCAGCCGGGTCTTGCAGTGCTTGTCCTCTCTCCCCTCTTCTGCACGGTTTTCACATTCCCATTTGTCTTGGCCTAAATTTGGAAAGTTGCTCTCCTAACTTTTTCTTTTGTGTATGAGGCCAAGCACAATTCTGTCATTTGCCTGTTTTTACTGTTCAGCATTTGTGCTTCCAAGCCAGACTTTTACTTGAACTTTCTCTACATTTCCCTCCTTTTATTTAAAAAAATAAAATAAACCAAACAAAACCAAAGTAAAGGTGCTACATGCAGCTATAACCTCTTCTTATTTGGGCCACTAGGGCTTGAAACTGAGATTTTTAGTGTTCATATAGTTCTGGCACTGGGTCCAAGACATGGGAGCACAGATGCTGCTCATCCCAGAGCCCTCTGGAGAGCTCAGCTGTGCCAAAGAGCTGGAGAAAGGTGGACATCCAAAGGTGGTTTTGACTATGGAGAAGTAACAACACCTATTAGCTAGAGAAGAAAGCTGAGCAGATTACTGGGTATCACTTCTTTCCACAGGGATTTGCAGTGGTTTTTTTTTCATAGGGAAGTTGCCTGCTTGACTGACACTGGACATTTGGCATTTTGCAAGACAAGGATAAGTTTGAGGTTATTACTGAAAAGGCCTGGCACAGCCTTTCTGCTCCATACTTACCCCATCTGCAAAATGAAGCAGTGAAGCATTTTGCTGGATCCTGATCCCTGACAAGTGCCATGAAATGCATAAAACTGAGGATCATCCAGGGGAAGAGATGGGATACAATGAGGAAAGAAGATGAGACTTTTCACTGTGGTCCTGCCTGTGTGTCCTTCAGGAAGCTGGGTTTTGTCCATGGCCCATGCACTGAAGATGATATTTAGAGTTTGAAGTCTTCTGCTAAGAAAAACGCTCTTCCTGTATCACCTTTCAAATCCAATTTCCAGTCAAAGCCACTTGGAAAAAAAAATTATAGCAGTAAATTTGCTTTTCATTCTGCTGAAGAGAACCTTGGCAAATTTGGTTAGACTTTTCAAAATAACTGTCTGATGCAGAGATACCTGGGTGATCCCAGCTTTCACAATTAATATTGTCCAAATTCAGTGCAACTGAAAGCAGAAGTTCAATAAAAGCATTTTTCCATGTTTCTAACATTAGGACTCTGTTGTTGGAATGCACTACTAAAGACCGAAAGCCAAATGGAAGCAGGAATGATAGGATGAATTCTTCCATATCTAGAGTTAAGTAAACAGACTTACACCAACAGAGCATTAAATGCACTGTAATCAACAGAAATTGAAGTTGAGATTTCCAGCCAGTGCGCATTTTAAACTGTACCCTTGATCTAAAGCCCTTCTCTAACACCCTATCTGGAAAAACAAATTGCAGTTCCCAACAGCAAGGTATAAGCAACAGCCCCATGAATATGTAAAGACCTTTCAGATGGTATTTTAAAGCAGCATTCAGTAACCATTATGCCACAGTTAACTGACTTCACCAGGCTTAAAAACAGGAGTCTTTAATTACAGTCGTTTATATTTCCAAAGATAGACTATAACATATTTATAAACAATCTGTGCACTTGGTGAGTAAATGACACACAGCATGAATCATTCCCTAACAGTTCTTATATAATATTCAAAGTGGGCATGAATGTTTCATGAAGGCTCTTCCACTGCTGAACTTCGTAAGAAACTGAGCTTTTCTTTCTAGACAGCCTCTTCCATTCTTTTTTTCTTCTGTGAAAGCTCTGAAAGCCTCGAATTCCCATCAGAAAGAAACACCTTTGGATTTGTCAGGATTTTCAGTGCTGGATTGTTGCAACTAAGATTTGCAGCATCTGTGCTAGGAGTGCAGAGACACACACTTTGTCACAAGGAATTACCTCCAAAATAGCAAACCTGTTGTGTCTCGTGGATTTACCACCAGTCCCTCACATGTCACGATGAGATACTCCTCAAACATGAGAGATGTCCAACATGGGCTCTCAGAGATGAGAAAAGCAAAGGATGGGTGATGCCTTTGCAGCCACTCAAAGGGTTTCAAGGTTTGTTCTTGATTCTGAAACACTGAGGTGACGTTCTTAGTGGTACCTTAAGTGGTGGAAAGGCTTGGACCAGGCTCCATCAATGCTAGACATGGACAAGCCTTCAAGTAAACCCCAGCTCAGCATTAACTGTGTCAAAAAGTCATCAGGCACATTCCTGGAGGGCAGACCCTTGAAAGCAAGTCCTGTGAGGAGTGACTGAGGGACATGGAGGGTCTCAGTCTGGAGAAAAGGAGGCTCAGGTGGAACCTTCTCACTCTCTACAACTCCCTGACAGGAGGGGGAGCGAGGTGGGAGTCAGTCTCTTCTCGTATGTAAAAAGTGATAGGACAAGAGGAAAAGGCCTCAAGTTGCACCAGGGGAGGTTTAGATTGGATACTAGGAAACTTTTCTTTACAGAAAGGGTTGTCAAGCATTGGAACTGGCTGTTTAGGGAAGGGGTGGAATCACCATATCCGGAGGTACTTAAATAAGCCATGTAGATGTGGCACTTGGGGACATGGTTTGGTGGTGGTCTTGGCAGTGCTGACTGAACAGTTGGACTTGATGTTGATGATCTTCAAGGTCTTTTCCAACCCAGATGATTCTATGATTATGTGAATTGTCATAAAAATGGCCCAGATGCTTCTCTAAGGTCAAGGCATCCCTAAACTACTAGTTGCCACAAGCTGACTCAGTATATCAGGAAAGAAAAGCTTTCTGTGGCTGTTTCCAATTGCATTTATTGTCTCACATTTTTCCCTGTTCCTGGCCAGTGCCAGAGCAGAGATAAATGACTGTATTGATCCATACAGATAATTTTTCCTTCTGGCTCTTGGCCTCCTTAAACCCAAAGCAACAAGTCAGCATATCAAGGGACTGCAGAAGAGAAGAAATACAAGCTGGCTGCTGCCCAGTGTCAGAAAGGAGTGGGGGGTATGAAACTCCTGAGTTTTGGTGGGACACATTTAGGGGTTATACTGGTAGAGCAGGGTGTGTATGTTCCTTTTTTTAATCCATTCCATGTGATGGTGTTGCAGTTGTTCTGAGTCAATGCACACTGTGACCCCAGGAGAACATCTCTCCTGGGGAAGAGCCAGACAATAAATAGGGTTTTTTGTTGTTGTAACTCTTTGCTATCCTCAGTCACCCCTTTGAGGCCTGTCTTTCACAGAGTGACTGTGACACATAGAGGGGTAAAGTTTTGGTGTTCAGGGGACATCCCACATTTGACTCTGATTTTCTTATTTATTGGCAGGACTAACACAATGTGATTTGGTAACATTCACATGTTGCTCAAATCCATCTCTCTTCTTAAATCAGCTATTGTTCCATCTGTCCAAAGTCAGGGGTTTGGCATAAGCAGGGATTTATGTTCCTTTTCTGACCTTTGTTTTCCCAAGTCAAGTCTGTTCTGCCCATAATCATAATTGGTGAGTGATCTCTCCCTGCCCTCATCCTGACCCATGAACCTTTCATTATGTTTTCTCTTCCCTGTCCAGCTAAGGAGGAGAGTGATGGACCAGCTTTGGTGGGCACTTGGCATCCAGCCAGTGCCAACCTGCCATAGGTGAAGAAGAATAAAAACACAAGACATGGGAAATCGGGCTGCATCACTTCCACTCCTTATGGAAGAGTCTAATTCTCCTTCAAGGGAGAAATCATATTTTCTTATGAAAAAAAAATACTCTCTTGGTTAAATAAAACACGTAGCAAAATGAGTCCAAGCTTTTAGTGTCATTCCTAGGGAAAAAGTGGTGAAACGCCCCAGGGAGGTATAGTTAAAGACACTACTCCAATTCACTGATTTTTCAGTGAAAACTGAATATTGTGTGAAAGAAGTGAGCTATTTTATTTGCAATAGGGGAAAAACAAAAAGCACCTATGTTGGTGCTGGGCTAGAGCTCACTGGTGAGGGCTCAGAGCAGGATGCTGCCCAGTGAGACTGCAGGTTTTGTGCTGTGCCACCCTTGTGGGGTTATTTTGGGGCAGTTCAACACCTTCCCAAAACTTCTGTAAAGAAGTAACAGGCAGCTGCAACAGCTTCGTCACAGGTCTGAGGCAAGGACCATTTTTACTCCTTCTGTACTTGTACAGCACTAGCACAAAAGGAAGCCTTGCTGTAATTAGGGCTCTAATGTGAGATGATATTCTAACAAATACATAATCATAGTTCTAAAAAACTTCTTACTTTTGCCTATCACACTTCAAATTCCCTAAACTGGTGGATGTTCACTTCATGGAACTTTCCAGACAGGTTGGATAATGATCCTTTGTGTGGCCAGCAATGAATATTAATGTGAACAATCCATTGTTAGGTGAGTGGCTTTATTGATACGTGACAGCTTGGACAGCAGGGGTTACTGGAGTCATCCTGTTCTGCTTTTGCTGTTTTAATTCCCCTACAAGCCCCAAGGGCCAAATGCTAGCATGAATGAGTAAGTGAGAAGATACCCATTTGCAATATGTCCACAATTGTCTTCCTTGGAGAGTTCCCTATCTATAGCCAAGTGTCCCAAAATTACACCCGGCAAATTTCACAGACATCCATTCTTCCTTGACTTTCATTAAAACATGCTGTTCATAGCAGCAATAAAGCCTATTGGTTTTAAATGGACCTAGATTTCTATTTTATATGGGCTGCTCAGTTGTTGTTGCAATAATAAATGACATGGAGACAATTTCAGATTGTTCTGACAAAAATCAGGACTCCTAAGGGGAGTCTGCCTCGTGCTCATGAAGTTGTAGCTCTGAGCAACCAGCTCGGAAGATGCAATTAATTTCCCCCTTGTGAGTAAAGCCATTATATAAAATACCACAGTTGCCTTGAGGGCCAAATTGAAGGCACTGAATTATGTATTATCAAAACTCACTTTACAGTGATGTCTTCATGGGTACTGCTGTGGCTTGTGAATGGAAAGGGAATGGCAGTTGGCTGCCAGGATCTTATTTCCCTCTCTCTCGCTGTAAACAATAAACTGCTAATGGGAAGACCACGATGAGATGGAGTGACATTGCTCTTTCCCTTCAGGTAGTGGCACAGAAAGGAGAGGAAATCCTGGGAACTCTGCTTAATTATATTGTGTATATTCATAAGTCTGCCAAAATCCACTGGGCTTTGCTCAAGACAGAGATTTAGGGGGTTTCCAGCCCATTTCTCTCCTGTTGGAACAAGACTCCTGAAAGACCTGAGCTGAGCTGCTACTTCCAATCTACTGGAGCCATTTTATAGCTGGGATAAAGGTCTGAAGCCTCAATATTCACTTTTGCTACCTTCTGCTTCAGGATCATAGGGGCTGTAGAATGGTTTGGGCTGGAAGAGACCTTAAAGATGACCCAGTTCCAACCCCCTGCCATGGGCAGGGACACCTTCCACTAGACCAGGTTGCTCAGAGCTCCATCCAACCTGGCCTTGAACTCTTCCAGGGATGGGGCAGCCACAGCTTCTCAGGGCAATCTGTGTCAGGGCCTCACCACCCTCACAGTAAAGAACTCCTAATGTCTAATCTAAATCTACACTCTATCAGTTTGAAGTCATTCCCTCCTGTCCTGTCACTACATGCTCTTGTAAATGCAACATGAACAGAGAACATCCCAATAAACCCCATGGAATTTCATGTCCCTTCTGTAGCCACTATACTGGCAAGTAATGTTTAGGTTTTCCTTGTATCCCCTGGGGAAAGGGAGGGAGGAACAGGGGGAACTGAGATGATATCAATGCTCTTGTCAGGCAGAGGAAAGCGTATGAGATGAGTCAGAGAACAGAGAGGAGCCAGGTGTAAAGTCAGGTCAAACTAGATCAGAAAGGGCGTTATTAAGGAGTATTCACAAGATACATTTCTACACAGAAAAAAAATCCTTTGCATTTCACAATTTCAAGCCAGCAAACCAACACTCTGTATGTTATATTTATCCTTGGAAGCAAACACAAGGTAAGGAACAAAAAATTGCAGTGCCTGGAGCAAAACTGGGTGGTTGCTCAGTGATAAGGGGGAAGTGGATTCTATTTTTCATGAGTGTTTTCCCCTCTTGTTGTCTTCTGATCTCAGTTATCACACTGCTGCTGTGAGGCAGGTGTTCACATTCAAAGGAACAACTACTTAATTATACTTCAGGTACTCTGTACTATTCAAACACACATAAAAAAGGGAAAATATACATATTTCTTCTAGTAAATGATTGTCACACAATCATTTTTCATAGGATGCATCAGCAGTGCAGTGACACAGGACATATTTTGCTCACCTTCCAAATGATAAAAAACAAATCAAGGTTGTTTCTTTCCCTTCAGTCTCGCATTCTGGCAAACTGAAAGCCTCAAGGAAAGGGAGTGAATGTCCACTCCAGGAGAGGGAGCATCCCACACATCCCAGGACACACTGTTTCACTGGGACAATTGAAGCTTTCTTTGGTCTGACACTAAACAAGGGCAGGGAGTCCAAAGGCCCTTTGTGACACGTCATGACATTGGTGCTGGTGGTGACATGGCCACATCAAAGTGCTCAGAGCATGCAATGGGAGAGGCTGGGACAGAGGGGTGCTGTGCAGAAACCCCACACAGCCAACTCGTGCCTTGCTGACCCAGAGCTTTACTGAGGATTCGCTCTCTAGCAGGTGCCCTTGACACCACACCATGGGGCTTGGGGACCCAGAGCTTTTCTGTGGTGTCTCCAATCCCTGAGGCAGGTGCTCTTGAGGGCATTCTGTGGGACTTAGTCACCCAGAGCTTTTCTGAGGTGTGTCTCTTGCAAGTGCCCTTTAGGCACAGCTGTGGACGTGGCAGGGAGACACCTCAGCCTGCTCAGGCTCTTCAGGATGAAGAAGGTGGTAGGCTGAGCCTGACACAAAGCCCTGTGGCACTGCTGTGGGATGCAGGCACAGAGGTGGTGGTGATGACCCTCTCTGTGCTCACAGATCACTTCTGGCACCCCGACATCCAACTCTCCAGCCCCACTGCCCCCAGGCTGGCCAAGGCGCTCCAGCCACTCTTTGGTCATGTAATGCTCTGTGTCCCCCACCATGGGCACTGGGTGCTGCCAGGAAAATGTGCCCTCTGGATTCTCAGGGCTGTGCCCAGGTAGGTCTGGAACAGCCAGTGCTCAGGTCTTTTCCTCTTCTTTCCATCAGGACAACAGCCATGTGCAGCTGCTCTCCATTCACATTTTTCCAACAGGTGATGGAGTTGGGAGTGAACAAGTCAGGTAATTCCCTGAAGATGCATGTGATCCACAGCCTGCTCCCACTCTTCTTCCACTGCCATGGTGTGAACCAGCACATGGCAAAGGTGACAACTTGAGCTCTGGTGTCCCCATGGGAGGGGGGATCTCGAGAAGCTGCTGAAGACCAAGGGGTTTGGTGAGTGCCCAGTAAGGACAGCCCTAAAGCCCCAGCCCCAGGCTGGACAAACCCCCAGCCCCTGATGCCCAGTGTGTGGGGATGGCACTGTGCCCCTGCCCACCTTCCAGCTGATCCTGGTGGTCCCTGCTCCCTCCCAGCCGTGGCAAGAGATGGGTGGGGTGACCCTGGCAGGAGAGGCTCGTCGGGTCCCCGCAGATGGTGGCTCTGATCTTGGCTCCTCTCCTTTCCATTCCAGCCCTTAAAGGCATGACTGAGGACAGCTCTGCCATGTCAAGCCTGGCACTTCAAACCTCGTACATCATCAGAGGTGTCCAAATTGCTCCATCCTCCAAGTTCCAGCAGCTCTGAGACTGGCTCTGCAGGGCATGGAAGTCCCAGCCTTCCTCGTGGGGCACTTTCTGGCTGTGCTGCTGGAGCTTCTTGGAGAGCTGATCCAGGAAGCTCCATCTCCACCAGAGCCTTCTCTGCAAGAACTTCCAGCATGGGAATATTAAATTCTGTTGTCACACACGGAGGCCCAGGAGGTGTTTTTGGTGCTCATTGTCTACAGTGCATTGGGCAAGAGGCTTATAGAAACCTTGCAGTCCTTAAACCCAGCCTTGCAGAAGCAGAAGTGTAAAACAAGGCCCTTTGAGCCAAAAGACTGGGAAGCAAAAGTCCTCATGGTTTTGTCCTCTTCTTGTGAACTTCACCTCATCTGGCTGTCTAAAAGCTGAGCATCGGTACCTCCATGGCTCATGACTCCCTTTGTAGCCATCTACAGGATGTGAGTCATCTCATCCTCATGTAGATGTTTAGATAAATTGCATGAATTCATATCGCTTTCATAGAAGTATTTTCCTCTCTCTGTTGACAATGCAGCTTAGACAAATAGCTCCAATGGGGCTGCCAGCATTGTGACTAAAGATATGGAAGACAAATTCCACATTTTATTCCTTCCTTCAGCTCACAAAATGCAGGAGGGTGGTCTGCAGGGAGAATTTGAAAGTTAAAAATAGCTCTGATTGACTTCACTGAAATGTCACTGTAGCATCCTCTGAAAGTTTAGCCCTACTAATTTGAAAGATCTGTATCAGTCATCTTGAATTTCTGGGCTCACCAAAAACTGCATTCCTACTTGTGGTATAAAATCATCAATAACTAAAACAGCACCAAAAATTAGCCAGATTAGCTGTTGGGGTTTCCTTTATTAATCATTATTATTGTATTTTACAGTGGAAATGCACCAAACCACAGGGGGGAAAAAGTGAATTTAGGATGCAAAAAGGTTGTTACCATGACATATTTCTCACTGGATGAGGGTTCATCCCTCTTAACTTTCTTGGATTTGCTTTAGATCGTCCTGACATCTTTTCTCTCAAACAGAAGGCTATATTCTGAATTCCTTTTTCATTTCTTTCAAGTCCTTTTACTCCTAAACCATCCTGTTCACTTCAGTGAGACTTCCCTGAGAGTGGTGTGCTATGGAAAGGGAGGCCACAGTCTGCTCAGTGTGACTAATTTGGGTTTTTAACTCCTTTCCTGAAGCTCCATTTTTATCTTTTCTGTTTATTCCATTATTCATATCTCAGTGTGTAGCTACTCCAAAGGCTGCATTGTAGTCCCTGGCACAGGGATGTATATTTGGAACACAATGGGGCCCTTTCTGGTTGATGCTGAGTTGCCCTTTGGAGTTTTGCTATTCTGTGGTGATTTGCTGAATCCAACCTCCTTTTGTTCTTCTTTTCTTCCTGTGTGTGTTCCCTTCACAGCTGAGCATTTTGTGAGTGCCTTGCCTTTCCTGCACACATCCTGCTCCACAGAGGTGGTGCCCTTGCACCCTCAGAGCCTGCTGTGGGTACGTGTGCTGACTCAGTCTTTTGTTCTGGTTAGAAATTGCTCACAGTTGAGCACCTTGTACTATCACCAATTCCTTAATTGGCAACCAGTAGAACTTCTGAGATGTAAAATAATGGTCCTTTTCTCTTCAGAGGCAAGGCTACTCTGCCCTTTTGGAATGTCCATCCTCCAGTTCCATAATACTCTCTTTTTGAAGCAAAAAAGAAATTTAATTTTTGCTCCAAACAAGAGCTTGCAATTTCTTTGTAAGGGTATTGAGACCACTGTTATAAGAGTAACTTCCATTGGTCCTCGTCTAAATTGCTATTTGAAAAGTACTTTGTTTTGGTGAGCTGGACCAAGCCTATACCAAGGAAAAAAAAATAATTGGAAAGCACAAGGAAATAAGAGTCTCAGGAGGAAAACCAGCTCTCAGGAGACCAGAACAGCTCAGCTGTGTGAAGTTGTTAAGATGACCACTGGTTATGCTTTTTGAGGTCTTCTTTACCTTTGAAAGAGGGACACGGCTGGGGCAGATGAGTTTGGGTAGGAGAGTGGGCTTAGTTAGATATAAATAAATTTTCTTAAATATTCAGTGTTGTTTTCCTGGAAATCCTATTTCTGATGTGTGTGTCCAGGTCCTCTACACTGTGCTGTAAAGGGCAGGGAAGAAATAATGGGGCTGATTAGAAAGGCAAAGCAAATGTTCCAAGAAAAAAAATTAGTGAAATTTGATTTTAATTATTAGTATTTGTGGCTAATGATATTTAGTCTGACTGTGACTGCATGTGATTCATGGAATTTCTTCTGACTTCATTGTTTTTGTCATATTTATCCAGGGTACCATCTGTTGTTTTACAGTTCTCTGGTTCCATTTTTCGCTCCGGGTGCAGTTAAAGGAATTTTACAAACATCAGAAAGCAATACACCTGGAGGAGGTGTCAAGAGGCCACCAAATCCATGCAGTTTCCTAAAGGCAGCATTGACCACCCAGGTCGCATGCTTATATGCCAAGTTTCATTCTGCTGGAAAGCTGTTTCATCTCTTTCTTTACAAAACCTTTTTTATTCTGCACAAATACAAATTATCCTGTCTGCATTTGGAAGACATTGGTCTCAGTTCAGGGCAAAAAGCTGGAAAATGGCACCACTGAAAGAGATCTTTGAAAGAGATACTCTAAGAGAGTGAATCGAAGCCTGAAAATGATGAAGCAGTAAGTCAGTCATTGCCATTTTCAGCTGTAATCTGAAGTGTCTCAGCAATAAAAAAACCCAAACCACCCAGTGGGGCTGTCCTGTGCAGGGCCAGGACTCAATGGTCTTTGTGGGTCCCTTCCAATTCAGGATATTCTAGGATTTCAATGGTCTTTGTGAGTCCCTTCCAATTCAGGATATTCTAGGATTTTATAAGATTATTATGGGTCATTTCAGTTGGAGAGTTGGAAATCAAACCACTCATCCAACGGATGCAAAAATACAACTGAGATAAGGGCATAAGCAGCAAATCTGAACATCCAGCCTTGAAAACATTGAGTTTGCTAAATTAAATGGTGCCAATTCAGCTGATATAATCAATAGCTGTCCAATGAACTTCAAAAAGATCTGACTGGTCCTCAGCAGCCTAAGATTTCTCCCGTCATTTTTCGTTTAGGCTTGGCACCCATTGGGAACACTGTTAATTATGACAGGTAAGGAACAAACCAATCATTACCAAAATACACTCAACTGGCTGTCTGCACAGGTATTCCCACTGAGAATGAGGATATCATCTGATAATGTGGAGTGAAGGAGGAGAGGGGAAAAAGGCAAAGGGAGTAGAAATAACTAGCAGAGCAGTCAGTGCCCTGTAAGTGGCATGTTCCCTCTTGGTTCAGTCAAAGAAGACACTGATCAAAGGCAAACCCAAAAAACAACGGGCAGATGCAGGCATGGAAAGTAGAAGAAAGACAAAAGGAAGCAACCAGATCAGTGTGCTGGATCTCATCGCCACAGTGTCCCCACTTCCACCTTCCATTGAGGAAGCTTTAAAAAAAGAGGAAACACAACAATAAAATCACCAAACTTCTTCTCTTTAGAGCTTAAAAATTCTTAGTGAAGTTGCAAACCTAAACAATGTGTAATTGACATTTTCTTGTGGGCTCTTCTGCATGTTTCCAAGACAATGATCTCTTACTACAACAGCTGAGTTGTCACAGATTTGTCTCCATTCTATGACCCAGTTCTGCATGAACTTTACCTGCTTCCTTCCTGACATATGTCTGTCTACTCTGTTTCAAGGACTGATTATGAGAAGGATTGAAAGGGGAAAGGGGAAAATATGACTTTGAAGGAGGTGAAAAGGGATTTAAATCACCATGTATCTGTTCCAGCCCAGTCTTTCTTTGGTTTGTGGATCAACAGTCAGTCCCTAGCAGTGTGTATCTCTATGTCTGTGCCAGATAGCAAGATATGAGTGCTGGGGTCTTATCACTTTGAACAACCCTCTGTGTCGTTTTCATCTCATATTTCAAAACCCCTGAGGTTGCACCGTGGTCTTTTTTGACAAGTCAGCAACTGTTAATGTCTTCGGAAAACAGCCTGAAAACAGCTACCCTTGCCTTTGACAGCAACAAACTCTTTCCTGAGCCTGCAGCGAATGCAGAAACTCTTTGAAAGCCAGCAAACACACAGTTTTCTCTAACCCTTGTCATCTCCTTCCTTCACAGCCTCTGGCTGGAGGCCTCTTCCCTGCTGTATCTGTGTGACACACATTTTGCACAGGGAGCAGAAGTTAATGGTTTAGATACAGAACAGAGAAGGAATAATTTATTTAGTGTGACGAAAACTCCTGGTCGAATTGTCGTCCATGTGGTATCACTTCATCATATGGGACCAAAAAATCTTGTATCTGGGGAAACTGCTTTTCTTCGTAAGATTTCACAACCTGGTGTGAGCCATTCCAAGACTTGGGATACACTGAAAAATGGAAAGAACTTGATCAATGCTGTGGAACTTGTTGGCCCTGTTAAGGCTTCCTCTCAGTCATGGTGGCATGAGGAGAAAGGATCCGGAGGTTTGCTGGAAGACACACAGCAATGGAAGGTGTTGCATGAAATGGTTTGATTTGATAAAGAAAATTGAGGGGGTTTGCAGTGGTTGGATAAGGCAGCAAAATCTGGCAGCTGTTCTTTTATTGGACCCAAATGCCTTTGTCACATAGGATGGATATCTGAGCATTAGAGATGAGCATGCTTTGACAAGATCTTAATGGACTGTGACTCTTCTGTCTCTCTGGATTTGTAAGGTCCTTGTGGAAGGGGTTTAAATGTAAATGAATTCATTTTTAAACACAGGATTCAGGGAGGTTTATCTGCACTCTGGGGGTGTACATGCCTTGGAGGGTATATGAGCAACATAAAATATTGATGCAGACAAACTCAGCCCGTTCTTTAGTCCAAACTCCACCACTTATAAGTTGGATGTCAGTGTGAAATCATGGGAAAAATACCTGTGTTTTCATGAATCCTACTTTTCTCACTTTCAAAATGAGTGAGCAAGGTTAACAAACAGCCCATGATTAAATGAACAGCAGAGTAGATAAAATATGGGACTCAAAAGAATAGTCAAGAGAAACTTCTGACAAGATGATAATTCTCAGCATTTGCTGGTCATCTTGTTTTGTCCTGTCAAAGGGGTTGTGGGTTTGAAAGGAGCAATGAGTGGAGTTGGGCTTGGTAAGGATCCTCCTTTGATTGTCACATGAGAGTACATGCATGTGGCCTCTTGACCACAGGATGAAGTCAGCCTGTGGCTTTCTATCTTCATTTTAAGTCAAACTCAACAACAAAAAAACCCCTCAACTTTTAACGGAGTCGTATTTGATCTTGACCTCCCTGAATGGTCACCACTCCTCAAAAAAAAAAAATTGTATCCCTGATATTTCCAGTTATAATTCTCCAGGTACAGTGTGAACCCTGGATTGATCTTAACCTTGGTCATATCTTCAGAGGCGACGAAATCACAGCAAACTTCAGCTGGCATTTTATCAAATTCTATTAAAAAAACCATCTGCAGTGGACACACAAGCATGGAAATACTCACCATTTTTCCTTGTTTCCCACTGACCCTTCACAATTTTTTGATGGGACTGGAACCATCAGAGCTCTTTGACAAGACCTGGGAGAAGAGGCAACATTGGGAATTCAATACCTTTTGGAGAGCTCCTTCTCAGATGAGAGATTACCCAAGTATCCTCAGTGATATCATGTCTCCAGTGGTATCAAGGGAAGAACACTGGTATTTTTTGTTAGGCAAAGCTTTACAAATGTTTTAAAAGCTTCCAGGTTAACACTGTTTGGTTATTTTATTAGTAGAAATCTTGACAAGATCAGGCCCGTCCATTAAAAAAATTAAACTATATTAACTGCAGAACATTTAGTAACTTGGGAAAATGGTTCATGGTTTAGCAGACAAAATACCTTGGGAAGATGTCCAGATACTGTAGAAATTGTTGCTGCTGCTGTGGACAAGGATCACTGCTGAAAATATTTTGTAAAAAATTAATAGTATGATAAGGCCTGTTCATAAACGCAACATAAATGTAATTGACACATTAATTATAATATTTTGATTTATCAAAGCAGGTTTTGCATGGGATGAAAATGTCACATAACCCCCAAAATATTTGTCCTGACTTTTTTTGTTTGTTTGTTTGTTTGGTTTTTTTGGGTTTTTTTGTTTTGTTTCATTTTGGTTTTGTTTTAAGTAGCAGCTTGCATATCTCATGGGTTTAAAAACAGAGGGGATGTTCTTGGGGTGAAGCAAAGTCCTTCACTTTTCCCATCTTAATGGCTCGTTCAGGCAGCTTCATCCACACACCTGACAATTCAGTGTCCCAAAACCATCATTTTTATGTAGATATTTATATTCCTTTTCTTTTTCCAATTCCTTGGCATCACCATAGAGGATCTCTCGATGCTAAAGAACCTCCTGATTTGCTGACAGCTTGGGTAGAGAAACAGCATCATGGAGCCTTCTGGAGTGGGAGTGGAGAGATCCTGGGGAGCAATGAAGGGGTTGAAGGCACTGGCACAGGCTGCCCAGAGAAGTTGTGGATTGCCCCATCCCTAAAAGTGTCCAAGGCCAGGTTGGATGGGGCTTGGAGCAACCTGGTCTAGTGGAAGGTGTCCCTGCCCGTGGCAGGGGGTGGAACAAGATGATCTTCAAGGTCTTTTCCAACCCAAAGCATTCTGTGATTCCATGATCCACATGGCATCCAGAGATGGGAAGAAAGATGCCTGAGGTGCCAGCAGTCCCACGGGGTGTGGAGGGCTGGATCTTCCCCATGCAGAGCGTGGGGTACTGAAAATCTGCCTCTCGGGTGCAGAAAGCTCTTCTCAGATGTTGCAGGATCAGGGACAGAGGGACACCACTCTTTGGAGAGAGTAGAGATTATTTCACATGGTCCAGCCTTCACACAGTCTGGAATATGGGGATCCCTGGAATTCCATAGCACTGGATTGCAGGACAGAGGATGAGGATTCCTGATACTTGTCTTTGAATTTAAACTCCATTTTTTTAGGCAGCAGAGTGTTATTTTACTTCTGTTTTGGCTAATAGCTTAAAAACTATATATTTGGGAGCCTGTCTCTAAAAACAGTGGGCTGGGTCACAAAACAGATAGGGAATAATTGCTAATTAATCAACCATCAGACTAATAATAGGTCTTCAGCTTTGCCAACAAACCCCACTACTAAATCGTTCCCTCATTACCAATAACTACCAATTTAGAGGCTGTGTTATTGCACTAGTTTTATTAATGTCACATTCAGAAGGATACTGTAGCAATCAACTGGCATAAGGCTGTAAAAAGAAGGTTGTTGTACATATTAATAATGTATTTTATGGTGCAGTTTAATATTCTGAATCCAAGCTGCCTTGCTTTATAATCAGAAGAGGAAAAAAAGCAAGTCGATCAATCATCCTCACCTGTTCTTACAGGGGCAGATAACTCGTCATGGTGATATATATGGGGATAATATCTTGTTACAAAAATCTTATTATTAAGCAACACTATTAGTTCTGATTTGTTTGAATGCCTTATAATAAGCTGGGTAATAAGTTTCTAAATGATTTATAGGGGTTTCTTTTTTTAAGCAGGAGACGTCTGCAGTCTCCCCAGGAGATGTGATTCATGGCTGACAAGGAGCTTGAGGGAGATGGATCTCTCTGAGCAATAGGAGAGCACTCTTGCTAGGTGGACTTCCCAAGGCTGGGCATAATCCTTCCTCCAGGTCCATGTGGGGAAAACACCATCCTAGATGCTAAAGCTGCAGTGACCCGTGATGAACTGCAGAGCAGACAGAAAACTATTGCTGGATTTTCCATCCCTGGCTCTTACTTTCACCTTGGATGAGAGAGTTGAGTCCCAATCTGAAAACATGTAGAAAACTGTATGATTTAGGGGTTTAGGAATCTCTGTGGGTTCAGGTCTTTGTCCTCAGTCTGTAAACAGGTATATTTTATAGCACTGCCCTCCAACAACAGGCTGGTGAAGGAAGGTGAATTACCTGTTGCAATATACTCATACAATATGATGAGAAAGCCCAAATAAATGTTGAAGATGAAGGGGTTTTTCCTTTGCTCCATAATTCCCTTGCCTTCCCTGCCTCCATACTGACCACCAGTAGTCTCAGTTTAGCTGCTATTAATTATAACAGGCTTTGTGTCCTCTGGGAAGGAGGGATAAAGAGCTCCTGAGAATATTCAGTTCCAGAGAGACTTGGACAGATTAGAGGGATGGTAGAACATGATCAGCTTGCTCTGACTGTCCTTGTAGCAGAACTGCTTGGGAGCTGTGCCAAGGCCACCAAGGAATTAAGACAAGTCTCCTGACCAAGCATGGTCAATCCAATGGCACAGCAAAAGCAGCAGCAACCCTTTGCTCCACATTTAACACCTTGTCATGATGGGGCCAGATGGCTGAACCAGTCCTACTAAACCATGTATGTGACCATGCTCTTTACCTTCTGGCCTTCCTGGCTCGGAAAAGGTTCTCCTGTCAGTCACTGCTGCATCTTCTGTTCCACACGTAATAAACTGTAGATCAGAGAGATCTGTCAGAGGGCAATTGGCCCAGCAGATGGACCACCCAGACCATGATGAGGAAGAAAATAAGCAGCCTTGGGGGATGTGCATGACTCCCCTCACTGCTGCAGCTAAGCTTCAGCTGGAGGGTCAGAAATGGGGACAGGAGAAGGTGGCTCAAGCAAGCATGATGAAGGGGTAAGCGTGGATTTGCACTTTAAACCCCGACAACCCAGCCAAGGGCTCTATTTTCCACATCACAAGAGGATTGTTCCTGTCTGCCCTGTAAATGGTGGGCTTTTAACAGTAGCTGCAGCCATTAATTTAACACAAAGAACAGCATTTCTGTTCCTTTCCAGTGGGACATGTCATTTGAGTCTAATGACTCTGATTACGGTCCCCTCTTGCTGGTGATGGACAGGGCTCTTCTTCCAGCAAGTTGAGGAACAAGGCCAGATGGCTTCAGCCTCAGCATGGGCCATAAAACTGTGGCTTTATAACTCCTGTGAAGGTTTGTAACCTGGACTAGGTCTTCAGTGAAGCTGGCTTCTAATTAGAGGTGGACAGGGGTAAAAAGATGCCTGGAGTAAAGTCCAGCAGTGGATTCTCACTTGGTGTAGAATGATGGGGTGTGTCTTCCACTGGATGGTGTTTTAGGTTCTATCCTGGAATCCCATATTTGACTAAGATAAAGCACAGCCCAACTAAGACAGGCCTTGCCAAGTTTCTTGCTGGCATGGCACACTGTAATGTTTACAGAAAAATTACAGAGCTCCTATTAAGCAGAGATAATGTTCTTCATTATTACAGTAAAAGTTTACTGTCCTGCTGCAATGGCACTTAGCAGAAGTTGAATGAAAAAAATCATAAAAACATTACCCTGAGGAAAGTACCAGATAATCACTCTGCTAAACATGTGCTTTGTATCATAGTTTAGCTACTTTACGCTACAATTTTCTCAGTATTTCTTGACTGCATTGGTTAATTCATTAAAACAGCATTTTTAGTGGCTGCACAGCTCCCGTCTGTCAGGTTTACTACACTATATCACTTTGCTGTTCACTAAAAACAATTCGAATCCAACAGGCTTGTTTGAACTGAAGAGTTGAGGCTTGTCTTCTCTATGCTCACATTTCACTGAAGCCCAGATTTCAGCAGGGACAATGGGAATGTGCTCCAAAGCTGTTGGAAATCTGAAAGCATGTTTTTTTGTGGGGACAGACCTGGAAAAGGAATAGGAACCGAGTGTTATTCCTCGTATAGAAATACCTCATCCTACCCACTCTGTTCATGTAACTCTGCAACTCCCCTGTTCACCCCCCATCACTTGCAGTTTGCTTGGGGCTGGTGGCTTTGCAGCTTTATTTGCTCAGTGAGTTCCTAAATCAGAGCATAGCTGAGTGCTGCGAGGTGATTTTCCTGTGGGAGACAGCTTTGTTCCCACGGGGACAGATCCTGACTCCTTGAAGCCACCAGAAGAAAGTGAACCTGGATCAAAATGTAATTTAAATGGGAAAAAGATGAAGGCAGTGCTGTTATTAAAGGTAAATCCCTGCAGATCCCTGAGAATATAGTTATTGTCTAATGGAAGCTGCTAATAAACCAAAAGAGCCACGCAAAGGGAAAAAATCCATTATTTATATGACAGGCAAACTACATAAAGACTCCTTATCAAGTTAACACTCTGGGCCAGATACTTGCTTTTCTAATCTTCAAGAAGTCTAATAAGTAGTCAGAGAGAGGTTTGGTTTAATTCAGTATTTTTGTTAGCTAAGTGAGCACCTGCCATTTCCCACGGAGTTGTGCTCTGCATGATTTACGTTGCTGCTGGATTGTTTGGAAATATTCCTTCTGAATGCTGACAATAAATTAGTACTTTTCATGATTTAGACAAAATGTTTCTAAACTTCCCCCCCCCCCCCCACTCCAGCCCCTTTTGTTGTCAACAAATTTAAGATTTGTTACACTGTCAAGGATCTGGTGTTTTGGTTTCTTTATTGTTGCACATTCTGTATTTTACAGGAATGCTTCGTTGCTCCTCATGTGACACATTAATAATACCTTTCAGCTAGATGTGGCACATCTCTGAAGATCTTAAGGTATTTTGTAAACTTTAGTTAACTCCCAAATTTCGTATACTGTTATGTCAAACTAGATCCTTACAGTACTTTTTCCAAGTGTTGATGAGACATTTGCATTCAGATTGATAAATTTGGGTAAAACAAATCACCCACCCAGTTAAGTGTTTGTGCACTCAGGTCTTTGTACTAAACAGACTTATTAAGAAGGTATAAAACAGGACAGAGAAAGTCTTTAATATATATTTAGTCCATTCCCACCTAATCCATTGTATATAGACCAGTCATGGCAGACATAGGTGAAATCTGGTTTAAATTCTTTAGGGGCAGGGATTGTTCCCTGTACATAGTATGTTCCAGTGCTTCAGGGCTTTCCAAAGTCTTTCTGCATTTCATATCATCACAGAATCACTAAGGTTGGAAAAGATCTCTAAGATCACCTAGTCCAACCAGGAATCCCATTTAAACCTGTATTTTCTTATAATACCTCTAATAGAATCATAGAATGGTTTGAGTTGGAGGGGACCTTAAAGACCATCCAGTTCAAACCTCTTTGCCATGGGTAAGGACACCTTCCACTAGACCAGGTTGGCTCAGAGCCCCATCCAGCCTGGCCTTGAACACTCCCAGGAACAAAAGGAGTAGTCAAAAGAAGAATTTATTCTGCTCTTTTAAGTATTTACAGATTGTCATCGAGTGTTCCCTTCAGTTGCATTTTCTGTAGATCAAGTAACATTATTTTCCTTGTCTCCTTGAAAACTACACTTCCTAGATGCTTTTCCTTTCAAGGTGTTCTAGACCACCAGTGTGAAGCCCAAAATGTGCACAGGACTTCAGCAGAGGCTTGAGAGGCACTGAATGAAGCAAAAAGAGGTGCAATCACCACATGACTGATCCCCACCTCGAGAACAGGTCCATAGATATGCTGTGAATTTCTAGCTTAGAGCGAAGGGTCAGCTTCTCAAAGGCTGTCTCCTACCTCTCCTTTGTGTATTCTCTGCAGAAAGGAAACCAAAATTGGTTGGAGTTGCAAAATACTACAGCTGTACAAAGAAAAGGACAGCAGGAGCGTAGATCTGTTTTTGTTATATTGAGTTTTCTCCATAGTTATTCCAGACCTTCATTAAACCTTCACTGAACTAAATGGCCTCATGGTCAGTGTGTAGGCAGCTGGTTTTTCTGCCAGCTTTATGCATGAGCTTGAGTAGGTCTTAAACAGCTCTGTAAGAGCATCTACCAATGTCAGCCCACATTCCTCCCCTAGTTCACACAAGTTTTTGTCAGATAGACCTTCCTAAAGTGAAGTAGGTATTAGCCCCTAGACTACAGAGCTCTGAAGGGAAAACGCCATTGCTTCCTCACCTCGTGGTGACTAACCCTAAAAAACATCAACTCTTCCAAGGTTCAGAGCTCTCAACAGTCACTGAAGCCAGCAAGAGTTGAGGATGGACAACACAGCATGAAAAAAATGGGAATCTTGAAGTTGTCAGATGATTTTAGATGATGTTCTAGATGTTTTAGTTGTTCTTAGAAATTGCTCAGCTTTTACAAACTTTTGTAAGTCTGGTTATATAAATATAAAATAGATTATATTTATATTATTTACTATTCTATGGTGAAAGGCTGTTTTGTGTTATAAATGACTTTTGTATGGGACCAAGGTGTTTTCCAGAGCTCCCCAGTAAGATCTAAGGAGAGAAGCTGGGTGTTCTGATGCTCAGTTACACCTTCTCAGCACAGGATTTTCACTCTGTTTTCTGGATTAAAAAAATAAAAAAATTACTTCTCATACTTTCATTCTTTGAAATGAATTTAAGAAAAGAAAAAAGTAACTTTCTGTAGAGGAATAGCAAATCATGAATATTTTTTGCTTTGATGGCTCATCAGCTGTTTGAATAAAATGCACAAGTGCACACAGAAATGCATATATCTTACACATCTGCACACACAAGCTGCAGCCTTAGAGAACTTTATTAAAATTTGTAGGTGAAAAGGAAGTTGAAAGGTTGGGAGATTTCTTTACCCCTTTTCTTAAGGATCTGTAAGCACTGATCACATAGTCCTTTGTGCATTTGCTTTTGAATTACAGCCATATGAACACTTTTTTATTATTCAGTGAGTAAATAAAACAAGAGCTATTATATAATGAACTGAACTGAAAGAGCTGAAGTTAGTCACGTGTGAATAAAAGCTTCATAAATCTACCATCTGACATTTTTAACTTGTTTTTAAGAGGTTTTCTTGAAGCTGATCTGAACGAGGTGAGGTCGGAGTTTTGATTACTCACCCATGGGGTTTTTACCTTGCAAAATCACTCCTTGGATCTCAAAAAGGTTCCTCTCCTTCCCTCCATTAAGCAGAGAAGTGGAGCCAATGCACAACACAATGGAAGGGGCTTGCAGAGGGTCACAGAGCAGACCCACAGCACAAAGAGGTGTAGAACTGTCTTCTGCTGACAACTGGTCACTGGAGTCCAGCCAATGTTTGGAATTCATCTCTGAACTACCCAAAAAGGTCCATGCTGGTTCTGTGCTGACAGCATGAGGATGCACTCTCTGCTGGGAGATCACAGGGTGCCTTTGCCCTGATGCTTTCATAACTCTATTTTTTTGTCTACAAACCCCCTCTGAGCCAACAATCCAACCATCCAAGAATACCTCCTTGTGTGCCAATCCTCCATACAGGGCTGGAGGGAAGGGGCAGATGTTTTCTATATTGGCAGCTGATCTAAAGCATCTTGGTAAATCTCAGTGGTTTACATGGGAAAGTTTGTTCTATAATGTAGGACTGTGTGTCTGCAGTTCAGCTGGGACATAAAAACCAAGGCATCTGGTGGTTTGCCTGGTACCAAGATGAGCCCTGCCTGTCCATGGGTTGGTTCCCCGGTATCCAAGGCAAGATCTGCCTGGCATACCTTTTTTTTGGGAGAGTAGTTCCTTGGCATGTTCTTGATTGTAGCAGCTTTTTATCTTTTTTTGCTAAGAATATCTGGGCTACCTGCCTCTGATGGTTTGTTAGCCACCTCCTGGAGCTTCTGCATCCAGCTCAGCTCCTGCAGCAGCCCAGATGTGGCATCAAGACTTTTTAGCTCCATGCTCGAGGCAATGGCAAAGCAGCCTCTACCCTTTAATCAGTCCATTACAGAGGTCTTTTCCAATCCAAATGGTTCTGTGATTCCATGACACAAAGGTTGGCACATCCCTGATCATGTTACCTGCACCCAGGTGGTTTCAGCAGGATTTCAGGTTCTAATCCTTGGAATATGAGGAGCCTGGGGCTGCCTGAAGCTGCAGTGACTGGGAGGCACCATCCCCAGCACTTGTTATGATCTTCCCACCATCAGTCCTTTGCCTAGTGAGACTCTGACACCCCATCCCAGACACGGGGCTGATACCACTCTGCTGTCCTGGCACGTTTCTATCCATCATGCAGGTCTGCTACAAGCCAGAAAGGCAACAGCAGGAAGGAGGCATTCAAGGCCAGGCTGGATGAGGCTCTGAGCAACCTGATTGAGTGGAAGGTGTCCCTGCCCCATGTCAGGGGAGTTGAATCTGAGTGATCTTTAAGATCCCTCCCGACCCAAACCCTTTGGTAATTCTGTGATCCTATAAAATGGTTGTTGTGATGAGACCACAAGCAGAAATGGGGCTGGAAAAAGTCACTGTAGATCAAAGGGCACCTCTGAGTGTGTCACCCTGTTAGTGATGGATCATGGCATTCTCATGGGACTGTGAGAGCTGGTGTGTGAGTCAGGGTGGTGAACTCCATAGCATGTTTCAGGAGCAGATTATTTCTAACCATGACCCAGAAAGTCTGGCTGCCATTTCCTGAGCTGTTGTTGCAATTCTCAAGAGGTAGTGGGGTGACTCTGGGGGTGGTATAAGGGTAATTTGGTTTGAGAGCTCAGGTTCCCTGGACACAACTGGCCATGCAAGAGGCTTGGTCTACTTTTTATAACACAAGAGTTTACAGCTAGATAAAAGAAGTGAAAGAACAGGAAGCAAAAATAAGCAGATAAATAAAAGCAAAATAACACTTAAAATGGAAAAATATAACCTTTAAGCTATTAATGTAACTTAGAAGCTCACAATTTCTGAATAGGTTGAGAATAATAAATTCTCTTCTGTGATAGCAAAAATATTTTCTCCCTGACAAATATCCTTGGCTTTAAGCACAGATTTATTTGCAGAGTGGTTTCATAGTAGCTCCAAAATGTGAGGTTTCTCTCCCTAAGTCTCTAAGCCCTGTGTGATTTAGTGCTGAGGGAAGAGATCACCATTTAATTAATTTTTTAAATAAGCAAATGCTAAATGCATAAAGATAAAAAATTCTTCATTCAAGCTCTTTTAAGAATAAGTTGTCATGCCAACTAAAACACTAAAACCAAAGCAGAGGTACGAATCGTTTGGGTCTACAGCTAATTTAATCCTCTATGTTTAGTTTAGGGGGGAAAAGCACTAACAGCTTGATTTACATCTAATTCCTCCTGCTCCAATGCAGAAGAATTGCTTCCAACAGACCAGCACTCACTAACAAGATGCCAACAGTTAATCAATCTGCCCCATGCAAAGCACAGGACATGAAAGTGCCTCCAACAAATGCCCAGATCTTCAGGTGCTCTGAACTAATTCCATGTGGACTAACTAACTTTCTATCCCTTCTAGAAACTGCAGATCTCACCCCCCCACACACACACATTTTCTGGGTCTGTTTGGTATTTTCCTGTGCAGCAAAGCTGGCTGTGCTTGTACTGCAGCAGTTCTACTACAATGATGATAAATGAGAACACACACATCAGACTTCTATATACAAACATGGAATAAAAAGGTGTATTTACAGACATCCAGTCCTCAGGTTGCAAACATATCTATCACTGCATGCAGCCATGTGATGAAAACACAACATATGGCAACTTAATCATAACAGTAAATAAAAGTAATTCTCTGTGTCAGTAGAAGGAGAGGAGCCAGCACACGTCATCTGTATTTGTCTCACGCCATACAGGCTGAAGGAGACAAAGGAAGTTGCAATGGATAGTGATGGACTAAGAGACTCCAATGACAAATTTTATTCTTCCATTTAAGACATAGAAGAAGAATGGGAAGCTTTCCTGATCCTTTCTGTCTCAGACCAGAGTTTTTCTGTGGCTGTGGATGAGACACATTCAGGAATTCCCTGAGGGAGCCAAGGAAGAGGATTCCTGATGGCAGAGCAGGGGCATGAGGTGGAAATTATCCCCTGAATCCCTGTCATGAATGAGACTTTTAAGTTCACTTACATTCACGAGAGTCCCACCACTCCCCATGGGGTTGCACAAGGAGGAAGATGCCTTGAGCCCTGACAAAAAAACAGTGACACCTCTTCCATCAATCCATGATGAGCCACCCTTTCTTTTCAGAGGCTCCAAAGACCATACCTGGACTTCACTCAGGGCCCACATCCTACCCACGAGATGGGGTTTGGCTTGACCTAAGAAGCACAAGCCTTTCCACCCTGCAGCTACTTTGCCACTGGAAACCATGGACCTCTTTGCTTCCAGCAGGCACAGGTTGTTTGGATGTCTTTTCCACTCCACTAAGATTTCCAGAAACTGGTGCCTGATGTTAAATTCTTTAAATCCATGTGAACTAGGTATGTTACTGCCTTGAATTTTAAAAGTGGATTGCTGTTAGCTTAAACCGAGACCCAACCCACTTTGGGAGGGATCAGTAATTATGAAGGTTTACAATGGGATTTTAGGACTTTATTTTCAGAAACACAGTTTTGCTTCCAGGGAGTTCCATGGACCATCATTTAAAGAGGAGAATCTTTGGGGCCTGAGTAAAATCCAGTCATCAAGGCCAGCAGATACCCACAACAAATTCGAGCTGACAGATGTTTTCTCCATAGAGAAATTTGTACCAAAGGGTTTAGGAAACATAAGAAACTAATCATCTTGTCCTGAGAGAAATGAGTTAGGTAGGAAAGGATTAAAGGAACCCTGAAATTGAGAGGAAAAGTAAAGAGGCTTTCCCTAAACCATCTCTTTGGATAATCAGTAGAGTTTTCTTCTTAGGAATAGTTAACTAGACATATTAAAGGCACTAAGAGTTCTGTCAGCAGCACATCTCCTCTGCAAAGAAGGGTGCACACACTGCTCTGGAACAAATGTAGACCTGGAGGGATTCATACAGCATTCGTTTGCCTAGCCAGGTCAGTGCTGAGTTTTTATTTGGTATTTAATCTCCCTCGGTGCAAGATGAGACACAAAAATACTCCCAAACAGCAAAGACTGCATTGCCATCCTTTTAATCCTCTTTTTAGGGGAGGGTTTTGCAAAGAACAAAGCTTTTTTCTCAGGTAAGTTCTGCAAAAATGGCACTTGAGGGCTGGGACACTCCAAGGAATAATGATATCTTGTCTCTCTGTGCAGAGAGCTGAATTTAGGGCAATCTGCAGTCCTGTATTAACCCCAGGTCCATGGGATGGTAAGGTATGGAACCTGAGAGGTCTGCAACACTCTTCCTACAACAGAGGTCTCACAACAGGCAGCATTTTGTAGATCATGAAGGCCAAATTAATTGGTCTTACACAACAGTCACAACTATCTTTGTAGGGCATGAGCCAACTTCTGGCAGCCTGGAGTCAGGAAGGTGTTTTTTCTCTTATTTTTCTCCCTTACTTTTCCAGGCATCCCTCTGCATTTGGCCATTCCCAGAGGCAGGAGAGGATGGATCCCGTGGTACAGAGCAGTGGGGCAATTCCACAGGCACCTCCACCTCCCCTCCTCTTTCTGTATTTTCCCTTCACCAGGGAAGGTTTAGATTGAACATTAGGAAAAAAATTCTTCATTGAAAGTGTTGTCAAGCACTGGAAAAGGCTGCCAAGGGAAGTGGTGGAATCACTATCCCTGGAGGGATTTAAAAGATGGGGACACAGTTCAGTGGTGGACCTGGCAGTGTTGAGTTAATGGCTGGACTCGATGATCTTAGAGGTCTTTTCCATCCTTAATTATTCTGTGATTCTATGACCCTTTTCCCTGAATCCTGTTGCTGCCTCAAACCTTTTCCCTAACCGTGCCAGCAAATCCTCATACCTATCTATAGATGGCAGCAGCTTTCCAAATCAGTTGCAGATGCTGATGAACCGAGATGGTCTCTGGCTTCCTACGGACAGAAGGGTTTCACTGCATGAAATAGGTAACAAACTGTACGTGGACTGAATGGTAGGTACAAAGAAGTTCACCCACTCCTAAGGCATGGGGAGGGGAGGGATGTTTTTTTATGTGGTTCTGAAAAGGTCTGGATTGACAGCAGAGACACAGGGGTGGAGGAGACGGTTGGGGGAAGTGTGTGGATTTCTTTGTGCTTCTATTAAATACCAGCTCAGAAATATTAAAAAAAAATAAATAAATAAAAAATGTACTCCCTGACTGTGATTGTTGCTGGCTCTTAACATATGTCAGGCTCTTATCATTTTACAGCAGCTGGTAAGTTCATGCAGAACCACCAGGCGGCCCAGCGTGGCCAATAATCAGTTAAGTACAGATGTCCAAATAGATGTAACTTCCATTAAACTTTAAATAAAGATAATTTATGCTGAGTAAACAGACGAGTGAGCACATTTGCCCAAATACAGATGGCACTACCTGATAGCAGTGCATTAGAAGGGTCATTAAACAGGGAGGTTCAATAACAGTACTCAAAGATGGTCTTCTGCAAGGAAAAATAGCTGAGATCAGGGGTATGAAGTCTACCTCTGCATTTCTTTTTTCCTGCTTTTTTTTTAAATAGCTTGACAGGTTTGGAGTCTTAATGGGGCATAAAGAGAAACACGCTTTCTTCTGCACCTGTCCACGGAACAAATAAATTTAAAAAAAGGCATTGTAATCTGTCTCACTTGGAACCAGGATAAGTGTGCTCCCAAGTGTGCAAGGAGGAGATGTTTCTGAGGCTGATGGCCTTAATGCAGAGCCTGGTGACTTTAGGGAGGGACTTCCATTGCAAAGGGCTTTGCATGTGCTGGGGTTTAGGCACCAGATCCTGGGGGCTCTTCCTAGAACACTGGGAAGCTTAGTAAGGAATAAAAAGGTGGGATCGTTGAGCAGAGCCATTGAACTCATGGTCTGTACCAGCATCCTGGGCACCATGAACGTGTCCCATCCTGTGGGCATCTCAGATGAGCACCCAACTGGTTACACACTGCTGAGTTCAGTGGCCAAGCACTGAAAACTCCCTGCAGGACTGACCTCGGGTTGGGACAGGCATTGCCACCATCACCTCTCTCCTGGCCTCTATTTCCTTGGCCCACCACGGAGCCCAGGGCTTGGATGTAACAATGACAGCAAGGCACAAGTGAGGGATTTGATGTCCTCAGCACTTCAGCTGTGGAGACGAGGTATGAGCACCCAGGAAAGTGTCTACATTCACAGGTAACCAATGACAATTTCCAGCTGAGCTGTGACTCTGTAGTAGCAGCCACCTCTCTGTCTCTCCTGTGCTGTAATAACTCCATGTGTCTCCTCGTCTGTGAGCAACAACAGCCACCTCATTTCAGCTTTGGTCAGATGATGCACTGGAACAATATAATCCATAAGCTTTTTTAATCATAGAAAGCATGGATGGAATTTTTCTTGGCTGATTCCTGCCTGTTAACAGGTGGATCTCCATGCTAACCTTGTTATCTGGGTTCCTTCTGCAGCTGGTGGAGCTTCCCAGGGCAGTTCATGCCCTGTAAAGAGCTGTGATGAATCACCTCTGGAACTGCTTCTCTCTACTGACTATTGAGAGAGTCCAGATGTCTGCACTAGGCCAGATGCCTCATTTTCAGATGGCTAATGTTAGACAAAAGAAATCCAACTCAAAAGGGAGCATCAGCCTGTCTTTATTATTTTTATTTACTATGTTCTTCTCTTTGCCTCATCTTGGTCCTTGTGGAATAAGGATAACAATACATTAATTCTAATGTGATGTCCTGCTGTCTCAAACCTCCACTTATCTGTGCTAAAAGTGTGTTCTGGAGTAGGGAGGGCTGGGTTCAAGTTACTGTGCAATGTACAAGGGAGGGAAAATACAAAAATACGAAACGCACTAAGGCATTCCCAAGGAAGGAAAATCCTGCACGAGTGACACGGGTCTCTGCTTCACTGCCCACTGGGGCTCCCCACTGTGCTTCTCTTTAATGCTGATGAAGAGACCCCCTTAGCCACAGACCCCCAGATGCTGCTCCATCACGTATTTCCACTTCAGACCTTCCTCCTCCCCTTGCAGATGGAACACTGGGGCAAAGAGCAGCAAGCAGGAAGGTACCCAGCCCTCAGCCTCCAGAAGGCTTCCTGGGACACCTTCAATGGGACAGCTTGTTTACTTATTCCAGATGCACTTTGAGAAATTAAACACAAAGCTCCTGGTATTTGAGTCTTGCACTTACCAACTTGCCTCGCTGTTATTTGTTATGAAATAACTTATTTTCAGCTATCTCTGGGGCCAAAATCACCTCTTCCCACATTACAAGATACTGTCCTTCCTTTGACTGACTGACTCAGCGTCCCCCCTCCAGTGACTTTCATTTTAATCCAGGGCCCTTTTCTAAAAACTCTTGGTCTGGACTGATCCCATTCATGACATTGACCTACCCAAAACCTTTCACCTCCCCTCAACTTTTCTCCCCCATCGTTTTAAGATCATGCCTGTTAAAAATGTGTCACATCAAATCCCATAACTACTGAGGCTGATGGGAGATTCTCTAACAAGAACATATATTCATGTTGCTGCAGGCACTGATGAAACATTTTTGTCCTAAATTCTCTCAATAATATTTAAATTAATGACAAATGGCTGGAATGAGACACAGAAAACAGAATTTGATGCTGCATTGAAGATTTACAGCATCATGTGTTATTCAAAGCATTTCCTTCTTCAGGGTGATTACTTCATTTTATATTTCCTGGCCTCATGCTCATGTCACACCCCAGTTCCCGTGGCTGTCAGATTAAACACTGCTTTATCAGAAAAAAATACCACTGAATTATACAATTTCTGTGGCCATTTAACACCTTTATCTCTGCCTTGCCTCTGCCAGGATTATTGACACAGATTTGTCCTGTCCTTGCTTTCCCAGAAAACTCCTAAAATGAATGTAGGACTTCCTAGAGAGTATTTTTAACACTCCTTTAACAGATACACAAACCCCATGTTTAAGTCATGGAAAACTGTGTGCAGGTACAAAGGAGCTTTTCAGCTTCAAAATACAATAATTTTAAAAAACAAAAACGGTCTGATAGATATGTCAACCTTTCTGAATCTTGCTGATTTCTTCCTTTCTGTTAAACACAAGACCCTTGCTCGCATAAACCCATTTCTAGCACCTGAAAGTTGCCCCTTTGGAGCTGACACCCTCCTGCTGGAAGTGTTAACCTTGATGGATCTGTCACCTGGGACCAGGGAAAAGGAAACTAAAGCCCATCTGAACGGACTCAGAGCATCTCTTTGCCTCATCCAGGGGATTTTTTGCTGTTCACACACATCCCCAGAGTGACTCTCCGTGGCAGAGCCGAGGGACCCCACCAATGCCACGGGGTCACAGCACAGGGTCACGGTTGCATGTAGTGTCATTTCAGCCTTGGACAGCCCCAGCCTGAGAGGGGTGACAGAAGGTGACAGGCTTTGCTGTGAGGCAGGCTGTGCCAGATCAGCTGCACAGCTTCTGGCCAGCTCAGAGCATGGCCACAGCAAACAAAATCTGCTTAGAAAGCATCGTCCTGTGTCTGCCTGTGACATGCCCCGTGGCCATACCCTGAGCCAGGGCAGGAGGCAGAGCAGGGGGGTTGCCCTGACCTAGGCTTGGCTTTGCTGTTCTGCAGCTTTAAGTAACTCCTTTAACCTTCCCAATCGTATGAGGAATCATAGAAGAGTTTGAGTTGGAAGGGACCTTTAAATGTTATCTTGTCCAACCCCCCTGCAACGGGCAGGGGCATCTTCAACTCGATGAGGTTGCTCAGAGTCCTCTCCAGCCTGACCTTGACTGTTTCCAGGGACAGGTCAAGAGTGAGAGGTGGAGGGTTTATCCCCAAGGAGAAAGGGCTATCCCTAACTCCATATGAGTTTGGATTAAGTTCTAAAGTCAAACACCAGCACTGAGGGGTCAGTAGAGGTGGCAGCCAGGGCAGGAATGGGAAGGAAGGATTCCCTTGCTCAGACTTTGGCTGATCCGACTATAACACTGAGTGAAAGGACTTCAGGTGCTTGGTTCTGATGTGACCCAGATCATCAACCATATAAGATTCACTTGAAGGCCATAAGAAATTATTACAAACACTTACTCTGACTTCTTGAAGAAGCCAGAGAATCACATACCCTGTGGGATGTAGACTGAGCTCCAGCCACCAATTCTGACTCAGGACCCGCGTTCCCCGCAAGGCTAATGGGTTTTCAAAACTCCAGAGTCCTTTCTGAGGAAGCTTCCAGATTCCTTCTTCAAGCTGTGAAGTCCAGCTCTGGCTTTAGGCTTTCCTCAGATACAGCAGTTATTATCCCCAATAGGTATTATGGTGTTTTTGTCTGTCATCAGCAAGTACTTTTTTTCTACTTTGGTGTGTCTCCTTGGGGCAAATTTGTGCTAGACATTGTCAAAACATTTCCTTCTTCCTCAAAAAAAAAAAAAAAAAAGGAAAAAAAAGGTAAAAAAAAAAAAAGAAATATCATGAGGTAACACTTTCTTAGCCAAGATGAGATGTGTCCATGTTCTGCAGCCAGCAGTCTTCACTCCCAGCCATTCCCACCAAGTGATCCACCTGCCAAGTGGGATTCCTTCTTCTGGCTGCCGTGAACATTCTCTTTCCAAGAACAACTGCTGAACAGACAACTGACTCACTGCCTGCTCTCAGAAAGGTACCAGGCAGGCACATGTGGAAGGGAAAATCACTGAGCTGCTCCCAAACTGCTCCCAGTGTTTGGAAGCACAGCTAATTGCCCTGGCTTGACACAGTGGCCACCACCTCAGCTCTCTGAAGTACACCATGGTGGCGGCGTGTGGAGAAGACCCTCAGGGAGACATTAGTGAGTTGTGCCTCTATTTGCTGCTTTTGAGATGAGATAGTAGTTCTGACACCTTCAGTTTAAACACCCAGGGCTGCCAGCGTGACTGTGACCCTCAGGGCTTCTCTATGCAACATGTCAGTCTAAGAAGGCATTTTTAAATGACCTTAGTTAAGCTGGTGCACAGGGCTATGGGCAAAATGCTGGCTTTGGTTTCAGCCAGGCTGTATTTTGGTATTTAACCTGGTTTAAATAAAGCTCTTTTGGTTTGTATTAATTAAAACAGTTCAATCTTGTGGAAGAAAAGCCCAGGAGTAGTTAGGAGAAACCAACAAGTCAAGAAAAATAGCGAAGGCAGTTCCATCTCAAGGATGCAAAAGAATGTTCATGATTTTTTTCCCCTTTGTATTGGACAGTTTCCAATTTATTTTATTTAGTTTCAGGAACTAAATATCCTATAGCAAAGAAAATACTCCTCTTGTTTTTAACAGGGGCAGGGAATCATGGAATCATAGAAGAGTTAGGGTTGGAAAGGACCTTAAGGATCATTTTGTCCCGCTCTTGGGGTAAGATTTGCCAGGAGGAGAACCCCGCAATTCTGTGAGCAAAACATAATCCTCAGTGCGACCAAACCACCTAGGTGGTTTAAAACAGGAGGAACAGCTTTTCCTAGTAAAGTTATTAGGTCAAATTCTCCTTTCTCATCCCAATGTGCAGCACAGTGATGTCACTGATGCTGCTGGTAAGAAAATGTGCACTGACACAACCTGTCAGAGAAAGAAAGGGTGTAAGAAATGGGTTAAATATTTCAGGCTCTGACTGAACAACCATCTGAGTTAGTAGCAACTTATATATTGATGGCAAGAAACTCCGAGAGCTTGCAAAGTAGAGGAGAGGGGCTGATAGATCAGATCAGCCCAAGCACAAAGCACTCTTAAAAATGCACATATACATGGCAAGGTTATTCAGCTCCTGCCTTTGGGTGGAATAATTGCTGTGTGAAACATTAGCAAATCAGCATGAATGTTTCATAAGTTTGAATTTATAAAATATTTCTGATTTTCCTGTACACATGCCTTCCAAAGATAACTTTCAAGTGCTCCTTGTATTATGCATCTCACTTTTCAAGAGAACAGCATGATTTCCTTGAAGACATATCCGTTTAGAGAGTTGCCATGGCAATTTGTTCCCACCCCCCAAAAATGCTTAAAAACAGATTTTTCCATTGTCTTCTGATTTCTGCAGATTACAACACTCTTCGCTTTTCTCCCTTCCCTAGAGTGGCTCTAGGTGAGTGTACAGAAAGCAAAATCTTTTTTTTTTTTGTATTTAAATTACCTTCTGATAGAAGCAGAAAGCTTTTTTCCTCTAAAGTTTAGTCAAAACCAAGGCAAAATCATCTTAGTATTTGAAACAATCATTTATTGGCATGATTTTTTTTCTCTACCCCAGGAGAACCTGATCAAAATTGCCTGTGCAAACATAAAACCTCTTTTTACATATGCAAGGTAATTATTAATCCAATTAACCATCTGCATACCAGCATATTTAATTAGCTCTCAGAATCACTCTTTTCCTGCTGTAATTGAACTAACCACCTTGTGCAATCTGTAAACCTGACCCAAAATTTTGTTGAGCCTTTTTCAAAAAGAAAAAGTAGGTTTTGGCAAAAATGAGATTAATTCAAGAATTATCCTTTTTCCACTTTGTTTTTTTTGCCTTTCTTTATTTTACTTTTTTTTTTCAGCTGTTTCTGCCCCCAAAGTAAAGCAATCTGTGATGAGGATTATATTTTCAAACACTTCCAAATTATGGTTTTATTTCTGGAGGGTGAAAAAAAGGCAAAAAAAATATAAAATATAGGGATATTTTTATCCACATTAACTTTTTAACTACAATTATGCTCTTTGATCATTATTAATTGCTTGGTCCCAGAGCATAATCAGAGCTTTTTGACTCGAGAACAGACTTCTTTGCTTGTAAACACTCCTTCTCTCCCTCTTTTATTGGAAAATAAAATGAAAAACTAATAGTTCTTGACAAGTCCATTCTTAGTCCTGTTTCATATCAGAGGCTGTGCTGTGTTTTTAAAATAATATCGCTCTTCCACAGTTCTAGTTTTAATTGCTCTGCTGGGGCGAATGGGTCAGCACAAGGAACATGCCCTGATGTTTCTTCTCCGTGCAGGAAACCCTCTGAATACCTCCAGGAAACCAAAACATGTGAATGGGTTTAACCAGAGCAGCTCCTGGAGGCTGGAGCTCCTTCCACTGACATGGGGAAAACAAAATGAGGTGAAAAAAAAAAGGATATTACATGGGAGCACCACAGGGGGAAAATAAATACCTTCTACCATCACTTGAGATGCCCTGGAGGCAACTGAGGCATCCTCACAGGTCTGGTGTGGGGAGGACTTTGGGAGACTTTGCCCTTTTGGGAAGAGGTTAGACACCATAATAAAGGGCTCTGGATGGTTGTGTTGTAGAAACTGGGCCATATCCTTGTCCTCTAAAGACTACACTGGATTTGACTTCCAGCCCAGGGGCTCCTGGGTGGAACTATCATTCATTTGTGTCTTAGCAGTGAACTGAAGCTTTATTTCCTTTTCTGTCTCCTCCTGTGATAACTCTGGTCCTGACCAAGCCACTGGAAGAACTGGTCTTTTGACCATCCTGCCTGGCCTTTACAGCCCATCCTGGTTTGTCACAGTCTATGCAGGAGGGACATAAGAGATACCTGTTCCCTGAGGTCAGTTCACCAAGCCTTGGATGTTCTTTCCCTAAAGGAATCCAAGACATGACCCAGTTTGACCACTGTACACAAACGTGGTGGGATCTCTGTGTCTCAGTGGTACGTGGCCTGGGAAACCCAACTCAGTCACCATGAAATCAGTATTTTATGAATTGTGGTGCAGAATGCAGGAGGAGATAGACCATGTATTAGGAATTGTGGCTAAACCTCAGGTCCTGATGACATATCAAAGACACTACAGTAGCTCAACAAGTGTGCAAGACTCACAAGAGTGCAAGACTTGGTGATTTGGGGCTCTCTGCAGCCTTCAGGGTTGTGACAATTATTTGCTGCTTTCCCTGTTCTTCTCCTCTTTGAACAACTTAAACCATTACTGCTTCACTAAAACGGTTCCTACTTGCCTTTGCTATTATGTGTTCTGGAACAATGAACACAATCACCCATTTCAGGACAGGATTTTGATTGTGTGTTTGTAAATAGGCTTCCAAGCAGAAAGGGAGGGTAAGGAAATAAAGGAATTGCTATCTGCTTTTCCTATATATATATATATACACACACATATATATATATAACTATCTCCATAAATAAAGAGAGATTTCTGATGTTTTTCTTCTTCCCAGGATGGGTTACAAAAGGGTAAACTGGAGTCAGTGGGATTTTCTCTTTTGCCTCCAAGATATATCCATGGTTTAATTACTAAACAATCTAAGTATAAAGTTGATCCAACTGAAGCAGACACAATGTTCATTTTAGCAATACGATGTGCATGTAAGTAGAGAGGAGATTTGAATGCTGATTTCCTCTCTGCCTCATTCCCATTTAAAAAGCAAAAGGCAAAAAAAAAATAAAATGTATATAAGTAAGGATCTCCAAGCTGGAGTGAATGTAAAGTTAAGATGTAAGTTATTGAAAAATTAAAGACAATTTTGTGCTGTGCTTATAGTCCTGCCCTGAGCAAGATCCCTCCTCTGTCCTTACCTCTTGTGCTGCTTTTTGAGTCTCATGGGGCTGATTCCACTCACACCCAATGGTGGCCTAAGCTCTGAGCTGGCATGTGCCAGTCATGGGCATCTCACACTCATAGGACAAGAGGAATAGCTGATAGGATAAGAGGAAGTGGCCGGAGGAGGTTTTATTTGGATATTAGGAAAAATTTCTTCACAGAAAGAGTTTTCAAGCATTGGAACAGGCTGCCCAGGGAAGTGATGGAATCACCACCCCTGGAAGTGTTCAAAACACATGTGAATGTAGCACTTAGGGACAAGGTCTCAGGTGAACCTGGCAGTGTTGGGTTAATGGTTTGACTTGGTGATCCCAGAGGTATTTTCCAACCTAAACGATTCTATGATAACAGCAGAAAGCCTTATGTGCACACACAGTATTGGACATGCAGTGTCAGGAAAAGGTGTTGGAAAGAGAGGGTGGCAGATCCCAAATTCTGCTAGTGAATGTTGCCATGAACTTGGGACAGCTGCATAAAACCCACAGGAATTCAAGGCAGCCACCAGTGGATACCACATCAGTGCTAGGAAAAAACCCCAGGGAGCTTTCAGGCTGAAATAGAATTAAGTTGTATGTCACGAGCTGGCCCATCTTCTTCCTCTGGATTGCATCGTAGGTGTGAGACAGGAACACACCAGAGCACATGCACAGCCACATTCATCTTCTCCTTTGACCTGGGGATGCCCCAGGAAAAAAAACACAATCCTTTCAATTCATTCTCTTTGTAACAATAAATGAGAGCAAAAGCAAACAAGTTCCTACTTGCCTGTGGATCCTAGAGGAGGTTTAGCTGAATTTCCCTGGAGCTCCCTGAAGGTGATGCCACAGATCTTGAGACTCATACTGATAATTTCAAGTCATGATAACAAACCTCTGTGTGATTTTCACTTCTAATTCATCTGATTTGGGCTTCTGCCTCTTGAGTAAAATCAGTCAAGAGCTTATGCAGAGCTAAGCCAACCTTTTAATAACCAGCAGTGCCGGACAATTTAGGCTGGTATATGCTGATCCTCAGTTCTTTGATTCCTCCAGCACTGGGTTTTTAGAGATGTTGCAGCATCTGAGCTGTCAGAGCAGCATAAAACTAATAACCAGGCCATGCTACATCTTGATGATGTGACAATGGTACTGATGGTGCTTATTCTCAGAGACTACAAGGCAGCATTTCTTTGATTGCTTATGGGAACACTTTACAGCTGAAGTATAATTTCATTTATTAGAGGCAGACAGCCTATAAAAATGTGTGAAACACAACAGGTATGAAAAGGAAAGCTCAGGAAGACTAATGAGGCACAGGGCTCGTACCTTTAAAGAAAACAAAGGTTTCTACAGACAAATGGCTAATGCAGTTCGGTTTTTATAGACATAAATCAATCAAAATATTCAAACCATGTTATCCTGGAAAGTTACAGCAAATACATGTCATCTAAAATTATTGATGACTTTGCTTTTAAACAGAGGATAGAACCAAAAGGAAAACAGGGAGGAAAAAGAAAAGATCTTTCACATTCAAAGAAATACAGCTGGAATGAAAACTAATCTAGCAGAAGGGGGAAATGTGCACAAGTAAAATTATAATAGTATTGGTACTAAGTGCCTTTTCCTCAGAACTGTCTCCCACCCTATCTGAGTGCTCAGGGACAGAATTAAGGCACAATGTGGTGCAAAGATCTTCAGTGTGGATCCAAGAGTGGATAAGAGTGACAAAACTGCCCCATGCAGCCCCAAGCAGAAGAGTTCATAGATTCGTCTCCCAGCTGGTGGGGGATGCCCTTGCTGAAAGGCAGACATGGAACAAAGACCAAATGAGGAATGTATGTGAACCCTGTGTGCTTCATCTCTCAACTGGTGCTGAGAGGGAGATGAAGGGCTGAAGGATAATCAATGATTAGGATCCTGATTAGAAGGAGGCTCAGAAGTCAACAGTGAATGTCCCAGTTGTATGGTCAAAGCAAGATGGAGAAGGCAAAGGCTGCAAGGGGTTTTACAAATGTCAGAAAGCACTGATCGTGTGTTCAGAGGTATGAAGGACCTTCAGTTCCTTTGGAAAGCTCCTGGTGGCTTCCTTATGTGATCCAATATGTCTATATGTCATGTACTCAATGATTTTAAAGGTCTTATCCAACCCAAATGATTCTGTATTTATAACTACCTAGAGGTCTGCAGTGAGGCACTGACTGATCCTGTGCATGCTGCTTTTTAGTGAGCCAAGAGCCACAGGTGACCTAGACAGGGCTTCTCCAGGCTAGAGGTTTTGAGCATGCATTCTCATGTGGATGGCCAAAAAAACATCCAGGAGTTCCTCACATACGGTATTTGATCAGGGGCATTAATGTGTGGTGGTTCTGGCCAGGATGACAAACATTCAGCAATGCTAAAAACTTTCCCCTTCAAAAAACCCACACCCGTGTGTAAGGAAAGGAAAACAGGCAAAGGCACCCCAGAATGCTGTGCTATGCACCTTCCAGAGCAGTACTGATTTGGTATCCTGACAGGCTGCAAGAGAGGAGGAGCAGCTGTGCCCCATTTCAACCTGTCTCACAGACATTTTCAAGACATCCCTGGCTGTAAAGGTCATGAGAACTCAATTACATTCCTCCGTTGTAGACCTGTCCTCAGGCAAGTCAATCTCCCTTGATACCTCAATTTTCTAACCTATTAACTGAAAGTGGAGTTACTGGTCTATAATCAGAGAATCATAGAATAGTTTGTGTTGCAAGAGACCTTTGGAGGTCCTTCAGCTCAACCCCATCCCCTGGGTAGAGAGATCTTCCACCACATGAGGCTGCCCAGAGCTCCATCCAACCCAGCTTTGAATGCTTTCAGGGATGGGGCATCCACTACCTGTCTGGGCAACTTGAATCAATGTTTTACCACTCTCATTATAAAAAAATTCTTCCTTATATCCAAACTAAATCGACGCTCCTTCAGTTTAAAACCATAATTCCTTGTCCTATCACAATATGCCCTGCTAAAAGGTCTGTCCTCATCTGTCTTATGAGCACTGAAAGGGGTTCTAAGGTCTCCCCAGAGCCTTCTCTTCTCCAGCCTGAAAAACCCCAACTCCCTCAGCCTGTCCTCATAGAGAAGGTGCTCCATCACTCCAATCATCTTCGTGGCCTCCTCTGGACCCACTCTTACATATCATTGTAAAGAATCTTCAGACACACCTGGGTAGATTGCTGGGCAACAGATGTTAGTCTTTGGACCAGCACCTGGAGATAGACCTGGAGGTGGAGACAAAAGCCCTCAGCCTCTGATTGATATTGTGTGTTCTTGCCATCTTGGATTAGGAGCTCGTGCTGGTATCTTCTGCCTTGGTACCCACACACTTCTGCCACAGATTAAACAACAGCTCTGAAAGCTTCATCTGGAAGTCTTTTAGGGCTCTGTTGGCCGTGGGTTTTTCTTCACATTGTGTTGTGGGATGTGCTCTGTAATTTACATCTGATTATCTTCATCACAGCCATTTCTCCTGTGGGCTGGCTATACCAGATACCCAGAGCCAGGTTTTCTAGGACTCTTTCTAAACACTTCTCGTTTTGGATTACAATCCTAATTAAGTAATTAATGAGTTGAGCTTTGCCAATTCTTGCTAAGAAAACAACCAAAGCATTTGTTTTGTGAGAGAAGAGAACAAGGAAGAAAAATGTTTGATACCCTTCCCTGTCCCTACCACCATCTCGTTTCTCTGATGACATTGTTTGTGATACATCACACAGACATTATTTCTTACCCAAATTTGCTTATATTTTGTTGCATTCAGGTAGGGATCATAGAACCAGTTCAGTTCCCATCCTTTGGGCTGTGTGGTTTTGGGGTTTGGCGAAATACAAAAGGAAAGGATTGGGAGTCTGGCAAAGCCCTATTTTCTTTCATGTGAAAGCCATTTAGTGCTCTTGGGGAGGGGGAGCTTGAGGGAAAAGTCTGTACCATGTACCTTGCTTTGAAGTCCTGACATATTCTGAAGGGTAAGAGACCTGTCTGTAAAGGAGAATCAAGCCCATGGATGTGAATGGAATAGAACAAAATAGGATAATTAAGTTTGGAAAAGCCCTCTAAGGTCATCAAGCCAGACCATTAAACTCACAGTGTCAGGTCCCCCACATCTACACATCCTTTGAATACCTCCAGGGATGGGGACTCCACTGGTTCCCTGGGCAATCTGTTCCAGTGCTTGTGAGTGCCTAATCTTTACCTCTCACACAGGGACCACCCCTCTGCCATCACACCTTGAGCCCCATCTCTTCCTTGAAATGAGCACAGCAGTTACAGCAATGCTGTTTGGGTATAACAGCTCCACAGGGATTTCCACCCTGCTAAGTGGAACCCTGAGCAAGTCCCATGCCTGGACCCTCCCCATACTTTAACCCCTCTTGCTCACACTGGCTGATTCCCTTAGCCCAAACCTAATGCTCTTCATGGGATGCCAGACTTCTTTCCATGCCCTCAGGATGCTCTGAGTGTATTCCCCCCACTCTGCCCCGACCACCCACAGTCCTCTGTAACTCAGGTCTTCCTAAAAATAATGTGGTTGCTTTTCATTATGAACCACATGAAGGCAACACGAACAGACAAGTCTGGACCCGCTTTTCCCCTTCCTTATAAAATTTATGGGAAAGAGAATGGAGCACATCCTTTAGAAAGCTGCCCCAGTGCTCAGGTACATGGGCTGCAGCCTCTCCTAGCTGATGCCAGCAGGAATGAGGACTCCTGGGTGGGAAACAAGATAATCTCCATTCACTTCTTACACGCTCTTCTGCTGTGTGAGGACAAGGAAGAGAAATTAGCTGACTTAGCACGGTGTTTCATCCCAGAGCAGGTCACGTATGATATCATACCAGGGGTGTAATCTCAGTGCTGAGTGTTGTGCTCAAAGTGAAGGCTTTGTTACTTGTGCTCAGTGAAGTCACTGCAGCAGAACAAATGCAGTGCCAGGACAGCCCTGCTTTGCTCTCACTTCCTTCCCTCTGTTGCATGATGGAGAGAAGGCAAAGGGAATGAAGGATATCACTTGCTATTGTGCTCTGGCAGAGAGCACTCATTTGAACAACTGCCAGCCATGGAATTTCATCTGAGCTTCCCAGATAAAATCTCCTGTTTCAGGGGCTATATTTACCCTGTGTGTTTAATGTGACAATGAAAACTCCCCCCTCCCCCCCCATAATCTTTTACATAATAATAAAAAAAAAACTCCAACAATGAAAATCTCACAGGCAGCCTAATAAGTGGAAAGTTAATAAGTGTCAAAACCAAGAGATAAAATTCTACCCAGCAAAGCAGAAGGGAAGCATTCCTATTTCTTACAGCTGAAAGAGCACAAAAAAAATAAAATAAATTGTTCTGCTGTTTGGTGTCCACCTAAAATATTGAATGTTACCATATAGGTTCTCCTTGCTCACCTTCCTTTGGGGAGAGCACCTTCAAAGGGTGGAACTTCACTCTGTGCCTGCAGGATTTGGACACCTTCAAGGGTTTTTGTTTCAAGTGTGCCTTTTAAACCAAGCAACTTTTTCTCAGTTAGTAAGAAACCTTCAGTGAAGAGAAGGAAAGGAGGAATAAAAGGGGAGAGGGGACACTGGCACTGGCAAAGGGCCAGAGCCTGTTTTGGAAGTGTCTTCACAGGGTTTTCCAGGCAAGTGGGAACCTGCTCTGCAGTGACAAATATCTGGGCTGACTAATGAGTTTTGTGGAGGCTCTGGAAGGTGGTGCTTGGTGCCATCACATTAGAGTTGCACAGCCTCAGCTTTGGAGCTGAAGCAGAGGCAGAGTTTAGGCTGTGAAGAAACACCAGAGCTGAATGTGGGGTCCCATCACAGATTCAGAGTCATAGATTGGTTTGGATTGGAAGGGACCTTAAAGATCAGCTAGTTCCAACCCCACTGACATGGATAGGGATGTCACCCACTAGATCAGGTGCATCACCACCCTCACAGTAAAGAATTTCTTTCCTCTTTGATAATTCTTTGGTAAAGGATTGTCCTTTACCATCAGCTCTGCCTTAAGTGTGGATGAGATCAGAGACTCACTTATCCTGCAAAGCATTAAGGACTGTAATGAATATCCTAATAATTTGTTGAGAAATACCAAATTGATTGGGGAAAGAGAACTTTGGGACTCCTGGGGGGTGTTACCCAGCAGCAGTCTAAGGGGACAGGGAAGGGACTGTGCTTGTCAGAAAGATGCAAGTAAGACCCAAAGTCATACTTTACATGCACCCTGAATTACTGCTTGCAAGTACCAGTTCATGATCCTTCTGGGAGTCCCCTATTAAAAGTGAAGCATTTGAGGCTGACTAACAAACTGATCACAGGCTGCATTATTGATTGTACCATTAAGGTCTTCGTTTGAACCATTAGCAGGGTTAATGAAATGATCGAACGCTTCTCTCCAGCAAAACCAGCACTTTGTTTAATTCCAGCTCCACTTTTAGGGTTCAGGCCGGCTCACATTGGACCCAAGAGGGATCAGGCTGCTGCCTGTTGGAGGAATAGGCTGGCTGCACTGTAAAACAAGCCTACGGAGGAGACATTAGAAGGGCATTAGCCATGGAAGAGAATAGGAAAGTTACTATGTCCTGGTTCATTATGCAGTAATTTGCTAATGAAGTCAGAGGCTGTAAACGTGAGTGTATTTAGCTCCACATCTTCTAGTCATTCAGCTGAGGCAGCTGATGTGCAGTTTGCTCCCCTGCACCACCAACCTCAGCAGATAATCATTTGTCTCAGTTACGCTGAGAGATCAAAACTCACCTGATCCCCCACCCAAAGAGCAAGATCAAACAGCAGGAACATTACTCCCCAGTTTTTTGTCTTTTTCAGGCAGCTTCACAGTATTTTTAACTCCTTCTCAGCACTGTAGCCAAACAGGAGCTTTATTGTGTGGAGAATGAGGGTGAAATAAATTATATTGTCTTGGTCTTTTCTCAGTTGCCGCTTCTTTCCCTCTGCTCACTCTCTGTGCCCAGGTCCCCTCTGTGTCCCTACAAGGTGACAGTGCCCAACAACAGTTGTGGGTAGAAGTAACTCTGCACCCCTGGGTGTCATAGGCAAGGGTTTGGGTCCAATTCCAGCAGCCCATCACCCACCTCCATGTCCAAAAGCAGGCTCTGACTCTCCTTCTCCGTGAATATGTCCCTGAGACAATTTCAGGGTGAGAAATTAGCACATACTGGTTTATGCTTTACTTCCTTTTAACTTCTGTTATTTTTCTGTGAAGATCCCCAAGAACCACAATGGTTTTTACACATAACAATGCCTTTTCCACACTGACTGGCAGAACAATGGTTAAGAAGAAAACGTTACATCTTCCTCACACCACTGTTGCCTTTAGATTTTAAAAGTGTGCCTGAACAAAGTCGTTCTGTAGCATGTGTTTAAAACATCTCAGAAGTAATTGAATTCACAGTGCTTCATAAAATTTCCACCAATTGCACATGTATATATATAACTTAACCAACTGCAAATGTAATCTTTCAGAGAGTCCTTCTCCCATTTTCTTCCTCTCCATCCTGGCAGCTTTTCTTCCTCCACTCTCCTAACTTCCACTGCAGCCTCTACTATCCTCGTTCCCTTCTCCACGTGCCTTGGCTGCCCACAAGCTCGCCCATTTCAGAAACTCTTTTATCTCTGTGCACAGTATCTACCTCATTGGAAATAGTGGAATCTGGCAGCCACCTTTATTAAAGCTATTTACATCCCACTATTTCAGAAAAAAAATATATGGAACAAGGGGTTTTAATGCTGGTTGCATATTTTTTGGTGGTCATGGTTCTTGGTTCCTCTGGACTTAGGGGCCAAGAGTCCCCCATCATGCAACCAAACCCTACTTCACACAACTGCCATGGCCACGAGAAAACCCAGTCCTCCTGCTTTATATCACTTTTTTCCCTTCTAGATTAAAAATCCAGTTTCAGGCTTGGATGGTTGGAACTATGGAGGAATTCAAGTTTAGTGATGGCCTAGAAGGTGATGATGAATAAAAAATTATGAGAGAAACTGCTCCATCTCCCTGCCACTGCAGCTGCAAGGACAGAGACACACCATAAAGGGCCGTGAGCAAGTGAGGAAGGTGACATGAGGGAAGCAAAAAGTCTTAGAGGGATTTTAATGAATGAAAATGAAACATCTGCATTCTGGTGGCTTTGCATGGAATGGGCATTGTTAAGAGGACATGTGGAATTAAGGGATGGCAGCAGTTAGGTCAAGTAACCTTTTTTTTTTTTTTAAAGAAGAAACTTAAAAAAATATCTAGTTGCTGACCAGTTCTTCATGCCCTTTGCCTTCTATTTCAATCCATTTAAATTGCAAATATCTTATCTCAGTGGCTTTCTGCTGACGGTTCACCTGTTGAGAATCTGAGCTCACAGGTCTCTCCAGGGTCTCCTCTCTGCTCTCCTCAGGGAAGGGGAAAGGCAGCTCTCTGCATCCACTCTTATCTCCATAATTTCATTATGCTTTGTAGCTTCTTTGGCTGCCACTTCATCTTCTCCAAAGTCACCTCTGCAGTGAACACGGAAGGCCAGGGCAGGATTCAGACTCCCACCTTGGGGGACTCAATCCAGTTGCCCAAGCACTGGTGAAACTGGGGGGGTCCTCCTCGGGCTCCAACTACTTTTCCAGGCAATTCAAGGCATCTGTAGGTCTCGAGTTGCACTTGCCAACCCTACAACGATTTCTCAAGCAGCATTTTGTCAGCAAAAAGGCTCCTGCCTATAGGTAGGTGGCTCAAATTCTTGTTGGATTATTGCAATTGAAGCAATCTGTGACTGCTTACAAAAGTCTGTATTTGAGCAGGTACAAGCCAGTGCATTTACTCAACACTGGGCCATGTGGCACTTGATTTCGTCCTGTTGCTGGAACTGATGCAGGGAGAAGGATGTCCTCACCCTGAGCTTTTAATCAGTCTATCAGCAACCTTTCAAGAAAAAATATATTTATTTTTCCTACTCCTATGTCTACATTCATTGTCCAACAGCTTTTCTTGGTATATCTTCCCTTACTCACTCAGCAATGCTGTTCACACAGTGGGGAAAGAATGGAATTTAAGCATTTGGCCAGGGCTTTTGGATGTCTAGTAACCCAGACAGAGCAGATTAACCAAAATGACCCCTGCACATCCCAAAATGCCAAAGAATGATGATGTCAGGGCAGTGCCTGCAGTGCAAGTGATCTGTGTCCTGATGATATTGTGCAGTGCAACAGATGACTTTGATCCCCACTCTTGGAAAATAAAAACTGAAGCCATACAAGTGCATGGATTGCTCTGATGGTCCAACTCGAGCTGAAAATGTTTTCCTGAGGAAGAGAAATTCTTTGGGGGAATAAGAAGGACTGGGAAATAAATTTCAGAGGTTGAAGACTTTCCCTTTTGGTTTTGAGCAGGCCAGAAACTGTTTGCTTTAAGCCATCCAATGTTAAACTTAATTTTTTCTTTATATATCTGGGCAGTATCACCACAGACATCTGCATTTCCCACTCTCAGAGACCAGGATTGCTTAGTTTTTCCTTCTGGCTCAGTGCAGCCACTTTTGTGCCCCTGTGCCCTAAGAGGAGAGGATCCCTCAGAATCCTGCAGTCCCAGTACCATTTCTGGGATGGGACTTGCCTCCATGTAAGTGTCTACGTTATGGACAACTCATTTCTTCCTCACTTTTACCCTCCCCTCAACCTGTACCAAAGGGATGCCACTGCCACACATATTTGTTGCCAGGTATAAGATATCAAGGGACACCAGCAGCTCAAACACTACAAACCCTTCAAGGCTAAAGTGCCATAAAAAGAATCACCACCCTGTCCCAGTTTCTTTTTGCACTGGAGCTTACTGGGATGCTGTGTATCCTGCTGGTCTCTATCGATATCCTCCTTCCCTCCCTTGCAGGTAAAATCTGTGTTTCCTGCTCAGGATCACAATATTTGTGACTTACTTACTCTGTTTGAAAACAGCTCTTTCACAGAGCACAAATTCTCATGGATTTATCAGTCAAACCAGAGCCTTTGGAGAGCAACTAAAGTTTCCAGGAAGGATAGGCATGGATTGATGTACAGTGACAAAAGAGGTATAAGGGCTTTGAAAAAGGCAGTTTTAATGTGGAATATTTCTTCCTGTGGTTCAAAACAGGAACTGGATGCTTAAGGAGAAAGGATTATTCCTTGAGAAAGCAACTGGGTTTTGTTATTCCAGCAAGAGAAAAGTCAACAGCTCAGCTCCAAGGAATTATATTACCAGTCCAGCCTGGCTCTTTCTTTCCCTTGACTTCCTTTTCCTTTCAGTCTTTGTAAAGTTCTAGGTACCTTTCACTGAAGAAAGGAGAAACATGATTTTAAAATGAGTTGGGGTTGAGCCTTGAGGCAGAAACAATGCTCAGAAACCACATTTTAATGAACAGAAAATATTACACGGCGAAAATCCGTAGCTGTTGCTACAGCTTTTTCTTTTTTTTTTAAGGTATGTTAATTTTTGTTGCTTTTAAATACTCTTGTTGCCAGGAAACCACCTCATACACTGTAATTGAAATTGGTTCTTCAAATCCCATTTTGTCCTTGGCAGGTTTGAAGTGTTCTTAAAAGCTAAAAACTGTGCTGAGGGAAGGCAAGGTGCACCTGATGGCAGATCCTTTGGCATTTCTTTGGGCAAAAGGCATCATCAAACACATTCAGCAAATTAAAGCTTTGGGGCAGGGTATACATTCAAGCTGACAGGGGGCTGTGGTGAATATACTGGGGTGTGAGGTGGTGGGTGAGAAAGGGTGAGAAGGATATTTAATGGACTGTGGGAATTAGAGGTCCCATTTCACACAAATCCACCTCGGTCTGAATCGCTCTGGCATCCGACATTCCCCCGTTAAGGGTTTATAACTCTTGCTCCCAAACTTTTCAACACTGGTACACAGACACTTTGCAAAGCTCTGACTGTGTAATTAGCAGTTGTATTCCTCCTTTGCAGATCAGTTTGCTCTTACTTATGTTTTAAAAGATGTGTCACTTTTCTGTCTTTTTTTTTTCCCCCAGTGACTTGTTTAACACCTTCTGTTATCTTGCAGGATTTGTACGAGTAGCTGAGCAATGTGGCTTCAGAGTAAAGATCAGCATGCAGCTTAACTCTATTTTAAGATGCTTAATATGCACTCTTGTACTAAATCATTGTGTCTCTGAGATGAAAATATACTTGCTGTTCCTCTGACATAAATCCCTCTTTTATCTGCTTTGTTTGGCTCCTCAACGGAGTGAAACTTGGCTAGATCCGAGTACTGAGTCCACAGGGACAAAGTTAAATCAGAAACACTTAAATATTATTAAAGACAAAGCTCTTGACTCTTCACCTTCTTGATTAATGCTGCTTATAACTGTTTCCTATATAAGAAAGAACAAGAGACTCAGAGAAACAAAGGCTCTGCTAAAGTTTATGGACCGAATTGCAGCAACCCACGTCCCACTCCCTTTTTTATTGTCATCTGCTCCAGCCTTGCCTCTCCCTTAGCCTGTGAACTCCTCTGTGCACGGCTCTGTTGTGCTCAAGTGCTGTTCACATCCTTCACCCTACATAAATAATAATACATCACAGTAATAAAGCAGCTGTTGGGAGTTAATTCCGACCAAACTGCAATCTCCCCTCCTGTAACAAGATGTCTGCACAATCACTCTTGGTAATAAGTCCCGGGAAATGCTGTGCAATAATCTCAGTGCTTGATTAATTTTTATTTCATAACAAGTCTTTATTAACGGTCCAGATGCTGATAGGTTTGCTCATGGTGAGGACTTTCTGGCTGCAAGAGATGTGGCCTTAAAAGAAAGGAAAGCAAGTGCAACTGAGCTAGCTCAAGGATATTCTGGTGCATCACTGCCAGAATAGAACAGCCAGTGAGTCAAACAAAACAAGATCAGCTTTTAGAAGCAAGTACAATGACTTGCTGCCTCGAAGAGATAATACTCCTCTTTTAGTTTCTTGTGTCACGCAGTAAAAGAACAGTGAAAAGTTCCCAGAATATCTGTGCAGGGAGTTAACATTTCCAGAAAAAGAAGGAAAATAAAAGAAACGAAAAAAAAAAAGCCTTGACAAAAGAGGTTTTCTTTCTTTCAGGCTCTTCAGAGCAAGGCTGGGTAAAAGAAAAGAGTGAGGAAAAAGTGCGGGCGAACTCCGAAGGAAAACATCAAGTCTTTTCAGCAGGGAATGAAAGCACAAAGGCAAAGCCCTGGCAAATGTCAATATTTACATGAATCCTGGTAAAACTGGTGGCCAAGGCGGAGAGCAGGGAAGGGTATTCAGGAGAGTGACCTCCTGGCCACCATGCCCAGGCTGCAGGCTGTGGGGTCACCCATCCCCAGCGGCCCCGACAAGAGGCACTGATGTCATGGCAATCCCACCACGCTGAACCAAAACCACCCACAGCCAAAAAAGCCCCAGTCCCTCGATGAATCGATTTGCAAAGCCAGCAGTTCTCCTGGGAGGGCAAAGCAAGAGAGATTGGGTGCAGGGTCTCCATAGCTGGGGTGTGAACAAGCAAAACAAGCCATGCAGTCATCACTGCCTCACACGAATAGGAACAGGGCAGAGAGAACTGAAACTGCCTTAGACAAATAATCCCATCCTACACTTAGCTAATAAAGTGAAGCTACCTGGAGTTCACCCTGGAAATGCCAGCTCAGGTCCTGCATTGATCAAGCCAAATGAAAGAGCCAGTCCCCTCCTCAGTCATGCTTCAGATATAATCAGCCTGACAAACCCAATCCATACTTTCTTCTGAAAATCATTAGTCATCATATTAAATCATATTACGCTAGCAAATTGCTTCCATCTTCATATTGTTGAAGCAAACAGTCAGGCAAGGGGCAGCTTTGGTTTGAGAAAATGACTTGGCCTGAGCTGATAGCAAATTGTATGCACTAATTGAAATTCTAAATTAACACCATGTAGCACAGTTTGACTTAATTGCTTTAAAAAGAGTTTTCCAGGGAAGAGTCTTGAAGCTTCCAGTGTTACACTGCCAAAGCAGTTCTAAGTTGTTAAAGTGGAGGAACCAGTTTAGGAAAGGCTCAGGTGTTCCCTTTGACCACATTGATTTTCCTCTGTGTTTGTTAAAATCTCTCTTCAGCTGTCTCAGTACTGCTGTGTGCTCGGTCCCAGGAGGTTTTCCCTCCATGAACACAGATGCAGACATAACAGGACTCCCTAATAACTTCATGCTTTGTAGATCCAGCCAGGATCAGTCCCTGAGTGAGCTCTGAGTACATCAGGAATGCCAGTGCTCTAATGAGCCCCACACAGGCAAAAGGGACAAGGCACAGAAGGAACAGCAAAAAAAAAAAAAAAAAATAAAAAAAATAGAGCTAACAAAAGAGTTGTTTTTCTGGATGAATGTTGAATCTTAATTTAACCACAAACCACAGATATGCAGTGCCATTTGAAATGCTGTGGGGGAATCAGAGGTGCCCAAGAGGGACTGAGAGATGCAGTTGGGATGAGGGGAGATGCTCAGAGTGTTGCTGGAGGCCAGGAGGACACTCCAAACCACCAAAACCAGCACTAGACCCCATGCTCAGACAACTGGATGCCAATTTGCATAGTTATCTTGGGGATTTACAATCACAACTTGCACAGAAAAACAAACGTGGAGACACTGAGATTTAGAAATCTGCAAGCTAAATCCCACACTGAAAGCTAGAGGAATTAATCCCACCTCAATGAAACAAGCTCTAACATCTCCAAAACCAGACACATGAGCAAATAAAATCATGAGCTGAGCTTGGCTTGAGTCTCCAGAGACTCATCTGCAAGCCTGTGCTCCCTGGAACATAAAAGGACAGATTCCAGTCTGAACTTCGCCTGTGGAAGTTTAAGCATTAAATTAGGATAAAATAGAAAAGGTTAAGTCCAAAGAACAAATTGTTATGGACGTGTTTGTATTTGCACAGCTGAAACGGTTTCAAACCTCTGCTTCTACCAGCTGTATTTCTGTGAGGTGGTTCCAGGGACATCTGCTCTGCCCCAAACAAAGAACTTGACAAAAAAAAATAAAATATCTAAATCTCATCTTAAAGAAAACATCCTTATGGAAAAAGGGGTTCTTTCCAGAGAACCACAGATGTAGTTGAACCTGCTTTATCAGGTGGGTTGGACGAGATGATTTCCAGAGGTCCCTTCCAACCCCAACCCTTCTGGGATGCTTTGGTGCTGTGGGGTAATCAGGCTGTCCTTTCAGCTGAGCTGTGGCTGCAGGTTTTGTGGGCACTTCTACCCAGCACCTGCACAAATTAAATCAGGTCAAAATAAATCACAGCCCCAGGATGGCAACTTAATCTGCTGCAGCTCTTCCACAAGCACATCTTTCACCAGGACACCAGCAGCTCACGTAAATCTTCTTGGCTACACACACAAACCTGGTTCTTTCCACGTTTGAGACAATAATACAGGGCAGGCAGCTCTGAGAGCACATCCCACATTGATCCCCTTCTCTGTGGAGCTGCTGGGACTGCTCCTTCTCTGTGCAGGTCAGTCATTACACCATCCCATTGTGGTTTTAACTTCAATGGCACCAGTTCCATCCCACAACAGGTTTCTACCAGTGGAACTCCAAACACCTGCAGATGCTGCAAGAGCACAACCCTATCAGGCACAAGTAAATACGTGAAGCTGTTACATGCCAGTGGTGGAATATGGTCTGTTTTTCACTTAGCATGTTCTTAGGATACACCTTCAGTCTATTTTTCACTTAGCATGCTTTTGGGATATACCTTCAGCCTTTTAATATCTCAAATGGTCAGGCAGAGAAACGGTCCTGGTCTGCAAAAGCTGGAGGAAGGGTTTTAAATGTTTTAAAAGTTATTCTGCATTATGCCAGGCCAGGAAAGGGACAGGAATAGAAGATTTCATTTAGATTACACATTCTCTAGAGAACAGGGTGCCTTTGACTCTGTTTCTATGTGGTGCCTGACATAATACACTCTCTGAATGCATATCCACAAACCTGGACACAGAGCAGAGAGCTCCAAATGAAACTACAAGAGCCTGACATGCAGTTTGCAGTGCCATTTCCTGGGGTAGAAATGACCCCAGGAATGCTTTACAGGTCTCAATTACAGCAAACTACATCTGAAATATTTCTCCTAGTCCACAGAGAGCAATGGGCATTTCCCAGACATGATTCATCTGCACTAACTCAGATTAGCTTCTCCCCAGAAGGTCTTATTTCTCTCTTCGGACTATAAATGTAGAGATGGAGAAATTTACCTCTTACATGTCTACATTTGATCGCACAAATCCCATCAACTGTGGCAAAGACACCGTGTTGAGAATGCAATTAAATTTCCCAGGGACAAAGAAGTCATTTGACATTTTCCTCCCAAGCCCATCATGGTTATTACAGCAAGAGCGAACAGGTATGTGGTGCCCAAGGTTCCCAAGGCTGGTGGTGGACACTCTTTATCATCTATATGAAGGATTGAAGGTGGCTGCTGGATACTGCAGGTGGATATTCTATCCAGAAGTCTTATTTCCAACAAGTAGAGGAAGGCAAAAACCTCTGGAAAAGAAACACCTCTAGATTTAAGTGGAGTGAGGAAAGTATTTTTCATGTAAGATATACAATAACCTATTTTGTGAGAAGATAAAGCCGCAGTGATGAAGATGGTCTCCATCTTCATAGGAGAGTCTTCAAGGTGTCAGGATGAGTAGTCAGGAGAGTGTTAAACTAAGAAAAATGGAAGGCAGAGAGGCAGGAATGAATGAGCATTCATTTAGCTTGAAATTAAGATGTCAAGAACAAAATTAATCAAGGCACCAAGGGATGTGAAGAGAAGAAATTCTTTAATTGCCTATACTCTGATGCTGGGAGTCTGAGTAATAAACAAGAACTGGAGTTGGAGTAGCTCATTTATGAGTATACATTAGGCCTTGTTGGCATTATTGAAATCTTGGGGGAAGATTTGCATGATTGGAATATTAAAATCACTCATTATAATCTATTTAGGAAGGATAAAGTGGGCAAATGCAGAAGGGGAGTGGCACTCAACATGAAGCGTGTTTCTGTGGGAATCAGGTGCCTAAGCACTTCTTGTAAAGCCTTTCAGGCACTTCTGTGTGTTTCACATCTGAAGAGACAGAAAAAAAGATGGATGGCATGGATTTGCAAGGTGGGATCTTTTGGAACCTCAGTTTTTGGTAGGTGCTCGATGTTTGTTCCTCTTGAAAGCCTGTCTCAGGAAAATCAGACTCTTCGTGGATGAAAGAATATTCTGGGCAAATCATTGCTTTTTTTGCTGTGCACAAAAACTCAGAGCACTGTTTGAATGGCATTACTGAAATTTGCCTTAAATAAAATGAGACATAATCAGCCTGATCCTACACTCTGATTAAACACTACAGACGTCTTGTGTACAGAATTACAGGGACTAAACCATTCAGAAGAGCATTAATACCTAGTCGTGTTTGACCCTTCCTGGCACTACACACAGAAGAAATCTGGTCCTTTATATTTTTCAATGGCGTAAATTATCGCTGTGCTTTTGGAAGATGCAGTATTGGCAGGTCTGCACAATAAGAGAGGCTCTAATCATCACTTATTCTTCTCTCTGCGATTTCCCTGACATCACTTTAGATTCTCACCCTCACTATATATACACATATTTTATTTCCTAGGTAATTTTCATGAGTCTCTCTACACTTTTCCAGATGAATGAGCTATTCCCTAAGCACAGAAAATTCTCTAAGCCATTATCTGCTATGTCTTTAAGGCTCACCTTTTTCCTCTCTCCTACCCCACTCAATCCTCATATCCATTCTGACTTTGGCAACAATTTAACTCATCCTAATTGAAAAGCCTACACAGTATCACAGAGTTCATACTGCCAAGCTAATTTCATGCCCTCATTACTGTGATCTTTATTCTGCCTCACACTGCAGAAGCCCCCACCCCCCAACTCTGCATCATGCTATCAGAAAACTTCTCAAAAACCCAAATGCCAGAACAGCTCCAAAGTTTTTCTTCCCATATGTCAAGAATTATTTATTTTTATCCAAAAGTTCAGAGCTAAACAGTAATAACTTGAATGTGTCTTAATTACTCTGAAAAGTTTTTTATGAGAAATCTGTGTGTTGTAGAAGGAGTAAAGCCAAAAAGAATCAAGGAATGTCCAGAGTTGGAAGGCACTCACGAGGACCATCAAGTCCAACTCCTGGTCATGCACAGGACACCCCCAGGAATCCCACCATGTGCCTGAGAGTGTTGTCCAAACACTCCTTGAACTCTGACAGGCTTAGTGCTGTGACCACTGCTCCGTTCCAGTGTTCAACCACTCTCTTGGGTGAAGAACCTTTTCCTGAGATCCCACCTAAATCTCCCCTGACACAGCTCCATGGTGTTGAAGGAGAGGAGAAGATGTGCTTGACTGGAGGAACAGCTCACCCCAAAGTGGGTGACATAAGGTGACATAAGAAGCAGCTTCTGGATGGGCTGGCACTCGGGTTGCACAGGTCAGCCACAAGTCCCTTGGCTCTGTGTAGGTTTCTCTGTCTCTCTCCAAAAACGTGCTTTTCTGCTGTAGAAAAAGGGATACTCGTGCTGCCTCTGTTTGAGTCAGTGACTCATGCTGTCTTTTCACAACAAAGCAAACTGAAGTCTGAGCAGAGCATGAAAGAAAGACGTGATTCAGACTTCACTCCCAATTTTATGCTTGAACAATATTCCCGAGTACAAAGAAACATCAGTCAGCCTCTTGTCCATACAATGCTGGGCTAAGGGAAGGCAAAATGGGGATTAACAAGGTCTGTGGCTTTGCAAAGCTTTACATTGTTCTTCCCCCACACAAAATTAGTGTCACTTTATAAGCTGAATCCAGCCAATACAACACAGCGTCCTTCAGCCAATTAACTAATTAGTGCACAGTTCCCCAGTTCCATCTGAAGCTCAGCTCAAGCTGCAGCAGACACATTTCCCCCCAAGACAGTACGAGATGCCCATGGTTGTTACAGCACAGTGTTCATCTGGATGAACAGGCATCTATTCGTATTGACACAGTTCCAGAGGCACTTCCTAGAATCTCCTGGGAGATCTTACTTGAAGCAAAACTCATTCGAATTAACTGATGGGGAGGCACTGGCATGGCCATGGGGCTGTAAACAAAAGGCAGTGTTTGTCACCTAAGACTGGAGTTAAAAGGAGATATCCTGGACATGATGGCAGTGTGGAGAGCAGCAGATCTGGTCTCCACTTTGTTAATACTAGAGAAAATAACAGGGACTGCTAATAACCAGTGAGGAGCAACAGTAAGGGCAGAGAAATAACAAGGGAAGGGAAGAGATTAGAAATGGAAATAAGGGGTGAGATTCAGCTAAAGAAAAATAGCATGGAAAGGAAATCTGGGACCACATCAGGGAGGTTTAACACTGCAACGGGACATATGAATGGGATGTGTGATATTCATGATGTAAAAGGACGATGGTCCAAGAAGGAGGGGAAAAGATCTGGCAGCTGGTTGGGCTGGAGTGCAAAGAAAGACTTGAAAAAGCATGTATTACTTGGCTCAGTGAAGTGCAGGATAGAAGAAACAGATAAAAACCAACCACAACTTAACCACAGGATTTGAACTGCAGGACAAATGTTCCATCCCCCACACTACAGGGCACTGCAGTTTTCACTCACTCACTCTCACAAAGGCTATTTTAGAGGCTGTGCCAAGGGAACAGCAGAGTACAAGGTGAAACAGGTTTGAATTCTGGAAAACATCCTGGAGAAACACCAAAACCAAGAGAGAAAAGACATCAGCTCTTCTTGGTCACAGCTACATTGGGATCACTCTCCCTTTGGACTCAAAGCTACCCTTCATGGAGTCCTACATTCCTTCCTCATTCCTTCTTGATTCCTGCCCTCGTGCACTGAGCTCTGCTACTTTCTGCACTGCAGTTGTGTTTGTTTGTGGGGGTCCCAGAGCGAGGGTTTTAAGATTCAACTAGACAAAAGCCGTAGGAGCTACAGCTGAGGGATGTTTTAATGTAGAGATGCAATTACTGATCTCCTGTTTGGGCTTTATCCCTGGTTCAGCACACCTGTGTCATTTAGATTAAGGCATTCATCACTGCAGTAGTGCCTACCTGCTCTGAACTGATGGTCCTGGTTAACTGTAGTGTTCAATTTAATTTATTCCACTAAAGACAAGCAGTAACATTTGCCCTTTCCCGAGACCTTACAGAAAGCAGAGCTCTTTAATATATATACCCTTTTAATAAATTATGCACTGCATTGGATAAAATGTACAGTAATGTGTTTGTGTGCATGTGGATGGACATGTACACTGTGGGTTTTGTTGGAAATAAGGAATATTTTTGCATTTAGGTGGACACAAGCTGGCAGTTGCAAGAAGCCAAAGCTGACCTTTGTCATCTTGGAGGTCTTTTCCAGCCATAATGATTCTATGATTCCATGCCTTTTGCAGTGCCACAATCAACAGCCACGCCTTTCTCTGCCTCTTAATCCTCCCTGGTTTGGCTTCTTATTGTCCTGGTTCAAACTCACAAAGTGCAGTGGGCATTTTTAGGACCCTAAAGTTGCTGCCACTCTCTACACAGGACCTTCATGACTGTATTTGCAAAAGGAATGGATAAAAGTTGGTAGTCAATGGAGAAACACAGCAGTGGCCTCATGAAAGCACAATACACCTGATGGGCACCTTTCAGCTTCTTCCTCTAATTCCATGTGTTTTTTGCAATGCACCATCACTGTGAAGTGTGAAGACCACATGGATCTCAGTGGCTGGATACAAAGATCCTTCTCTCCTAGACCAGGATGATGGAGAAGGTGTCCCTGCTAAATAAAAGGGAACAAATTTGAACATTTAGATACCCTCAGCAACGAGGACACAATACAGTCAATGCCAGTTGGCCTGAGGACCTCAAAGTGGTCCTTGAGACCTTCAAATGAGGTCTCACAGTTATGAAAGAGAACTCAGGGCCCAGGGCACAACGTGTCCACACCATGCTGGGTGCAGAGATCCCAAAGGAATAACAGTTCAGCTGCACTCATAGCTGAACCCATATTAGCCACCACACAGGGAGACATCAGGCTAAGAAGGGATTCAATAACAAAGAGCACCATGCTGAGGTGATGGTTGTAGGATGGTCCTGAGATAATGTTTCTTAGCCTGGGGACACACCAGTCAGGTCAGGTGCTCTTGGCCCACACCTCACTGCAAGGTGCCCCCCTGTCTTCATCTGCACAACCCAGGTGGTGTCTGCCATAAAGAGCTGAGCCACAGCTGGACACATGAGCTTCCTTTTTGGATCAGAGAAAGATTGGTGCTGCTGTGACACGTTCCAGCTCAAATCAGACCCTGCTCTGAAGAGAAGAGGTCAGCAGGCTCTCCACAACCCCAGGATATGTTCAGGACTTCCACCACTGTCTCTGCTCTGCCACCTTCCCTCGCAGGGTGTTCCTTGAGTGCCCTCAAGAGAGCTAAAGAAGTCCCTCAGGAGAGCAGAGACGAGCTAAACCCAATCCATCACGCAGCAAAGAAGTGGAACGAGTGTTGCAAGGCTCCTTGGATTAACTAACCCACTTCAAAACACGTTTCAGAAGTGATTTATCTTTTCCTCTTAACACTTTTAAGCCAGTTGTCATTATAATGGGCTACAACAGCAGCTCCTGCAAAAACAAAATAAAGGGAAATATAAAAATAAAAAAAAAAAAACCAGGAAAAAATTGGTTTATTTTTATTCTTCACAGTAGAACAGCAATGATTTAGATTTAGCCTGCTATGATATTGCTGTATTCAGGGGGGTTATTTATTTATTTTTTTTCCTTCTCTTTCTTTTGAATGTTTGTCTTCCTTTCACAGGGAAATGGATTGTTTGAAGGAACCAAGATTAATGCACCTAATATTTACAAACAGCACACACTTCTGGACACTCCATTTTCTGGTGTAACCTAATAAGAAATTGATTTGTTAGTTGGTGAGTCTTCGCCTTGTTCAACGCATTTTAAAATATTTATATATGTACATTAGGACTAATCAGCCTTGAAAATGATGAACAGACTGGTTAGAATTCTAATAAACTGAAATTTTGGTCATACAATATCCAGTAGAAATGATCAATCTAAAATTTTTCTGTCATTTACACACATATCTAGGAAATATTTCTTAGTTAAGGATGGCTTTTCTGGAATAAGCAAGAATTTTATCACTTGCTTCTGTGATCATCTGTTGTCAGCTCTGTATCCCTCAGGCTTTTGTGTTACTCTTGTTTTGATTTATCATTTGATCTTTTTCATTTTGTCATCTTTGAACACGACTGAAATCCAGCAATGAGGATCATATGAAAAGAAACACATTTTTTGCACGCATTAAAAGCTGAAAGCATTTCTAAGAAGCTTTCCTCCCTGTCTCTCAGAAGGGAGCATTCATCTGGTTTGTCTGGCTCTTCATGTGGCCCTCTGAAGTCCAGCACAACCACACTCCTTATTGAGGCAGCAATAAAGACTGACGGGATTTGTAGTCCCAAAAGTGAAGTGTCCTCACAGAAATAAACTTCCAGGAGGATCAGTCTGGGGGAAGATGAAGGGTTGGCTACTTTTGAGATGAAATACTTGGCTTGACTGAATACTGAAGTGGGTGTTGAGACCATGGAAAATGGAAAGGGGAATAAATCCCAGGCTTTGGTTGAAAGGCACCTTAAAGATCATCCATTTGTGTCTTAAAATGCAATCATAGAATCATGGAATGGTTTGGGGTGGAAGGGATCTGAAAGATCATCTAGTTCCAATCCCTTTGTCATGCACAGGGACACCTTCCACTATCTCGGGTTGCTCCAAGCCCTGTCCAACCTGATCCTAAACACTTCCAGGGACGGGGCAGCCACAGCTTCTCTGGGCAACCTGTGCCAGGGCCTGCCCACCCTCTCACAGTCAAGAATTTTTTCCTTATATGCAGTTTAACCCTGCCCTCTGTCAGTTCAAAGCCATTCCTGTCACTCCACCCCTTGTCCAAAGTCCCTCTCCAGCTCTCTTGGAGCCTCTTTAGGTGATGGAAGGGGCTCTCAGGTCTCCCTTTAGCCTTCTCCTCTCCAGGCTGAACACCCCCAGCTCTCCCAGTCTGTCTCCAGAGCTCCAGCCCTCAGAGCATTGTCATGACCCTTATCTGGACTTGCTCCAACAGGTCCATGAATCTACATTTGGTCTAAGAAATGCCCAGTGAAGAGAGCAGATTATTTCCTATCACCTTCTGGCTCTATTTATGCAGTTCAAACCAGTATGCTGTTAACACTTTTGGCTGCTGAGGTGACCATCTACCCCAGGCTCTTTACAGAACTGATGGTAGATGGTCCCCAAAGAGCACCTACCCAGGTTCTTTTCAGCAGAGCTGCTCTGGTAGAAGGTGTCAACATTCAGCTCATGGGTTATTTATTGTCCAGAACAATGAAAATATGACCCATCCTCTAAGCACTCAAGCAACTTTATATCTGGGGACAGCACAGCTTCCACTTAATGTCCTCAGCTCAGGCTGCACTTGCTTGTCCCCAGGATGGTTCCTTAAAAAGCCCTTGGGCTGTTTAGGTTTCCTGTGTTGGAGACTGCCTTACCTGAATCTGTCACTGCTGCTTTTGTTCCCACCCTGTTTCTGTGATCAGAGCACTGCTCTGAGAAGCTGCTCCCTCCTCAGCAGACTTCCTGACAGGTGATTACTTTACAATAAAGATTTAGGATAAAACAAATGTTGAGTTCCCGGTGACACCCTCCTTTTCTCCCTCCAGCATTTCAAGTCTGGGTTCATTATCACCTCTTTAATTAGGTAATTATAACAGAGCTGACAATCACTCGGTGCCATCCAACAGCATTTTTGATCTCCCCTTTTTTTAACGTGTATATGTAGATATATATTAAAAACAGAACAATTAAACTTCCTTTCCTTTGCCACACACTTTCTGAGAACACCAGAGAGCCCAAACTGAGTGTAACTGTGTAGAGCCAGGAATGACCCAGTCCTCAGCCATTACCTCACTCAAGCAGCTTCGTGGCCACCCACATACAGATTGTCAAAGCTAGAAAGGATGAGGAGGGAACCCAAGCTGAACAGAATTTAATAAACTAAGTAAAGGATAGTCAGCCTATCACCAATACCAGCCCAGGAGCAGCTACAGCTGCTTCCAGAAGGACTGTGTTTAAAGGGAAGTGGTGGATCACTTCACTAGTCTCACCATGGGAGAAGGAAAAGCAGCAAGACAAGGAAGCTCTGCTAACAGACTCTCAGTCCCAGGAGTGAGTAATATTAATAGACTGCCTGCAATCTATTAGGAAAAGGAATTAATTAGTATCTTTAGATGAGTTTGTTTTGTGTTTGTTTAATTATGCACACAGGGAAAAAAAAAATACCATCTGCCCTTTTGAAAAAGAATAAAAATGCAATCACACAGGAGCAGATGCCTGGAGAAGGCAAGTGGAACTGCAGCACAGAGCCAAGCTGATAGCAACAGAATCCTTAAGCATCGCTCCACTTCCTGTAAGCACAGTTTAAATGGCCAAAACTTTCTTCTGCGTCCCCTGAGAGATAATATTATGGAAGGGAACTTTTCTATGCTGCAGGAAAACTCTTCCATCAATACTAGAAAATGGCCTGTTTTGGTAACAGTGCAGTCCATTTGGGTTAAGGTTTGCAGCCCTCATCATCACAGAGTCATTGAGGTTGGAGGGGATCTCTAGAGAACATCCATTCCACCTGTTCAGAGCAGAGTTTGCCCAACACCAAGTCCAGTAGTTCTTTGAATATCTCCAAAGATGGAGACTCAACCTCTCTGGACAACCTGTTTCAGTGTTCAGTCACCCCGACAGTAAAAAAACCCTCTTCCTAGGATTAATCAATTTCATGTGCTTCAATTTTTGCTCCTTGTCTCCTGTCCAGTCTCTGGGCAACTGAGAAAAACTGAGCTCCAACTTCTTCAATCCCCTGATCTCATATTTATAAGATGCCCCTGAGCTTTGCCTCCTCCAGGCTGAACAGTCATAGGTCTCTCAGCTTCTTACATGACAGACCTATTAATCATCTGCAGTTTCTTAATCATCTGTCTGGTCCTTCAATGGCTCCCTGCTTACTCCTTTCCAGATGCAGAACTTTGCATTCACCTCTGCTGATCTCACAACTTTCCCTTCTGACCATTTTTACCCAGCCCATCGACGTCCTTCAGAAAGCAACACAACCATTTTAGGTATCAACCACTCCTCAAAGTTTTGCATCACCTGTAAACTTGCTGAAAGAGTGCCCTGTCCCATCAATCAGCTCACTGACCATGATGTTACTTTGTTGGTCTCAGTTCTGGGCTCTGGTGCTCACCACTCATGCCTGATCTCCAGCTGGACTTCATCCCACCAATTGTGACCCTTTGCACCCATCAATTCAGTTAGTTTTCAACCCAGCTCTCTGTCTTCTTGTCTAACCTGTATTTCATCAGCTTGAAAATGGGGGTGTTGTGGCAAACAGTGTCAAAAGCCTTGTTAAATTACAAAAACAATCACTGCTCTCCTCTCACCCACTGAGCTGGTCATTTCCTTGTAGAAGCCTTTGGTCAGACCCAGTTTCACCTTCACGAATCCATGCTGACCACTGAGCTTGTAGGGATGACACTTGGAAAGCTACACCACATCTCTGTATTTGTCCTGGGTGACCTGATCTGACCCAGCTCCCACCTCTTATACACCTCTTTTTTTAATGCTTGAGTTTTATTGGAGCCCTTCATTCATCCACGAAAGCTTTGTGCCATCTCTGCTTGTCATCCTGAACGTGGGAAGTACCAGACTGGTCCAGATTCCACTCTACATGCAAAGCCTCAAACAAGCCTTGGCACTAAAAAAGAAAGAATCTGCACCACAAATTAAGGTGCACAAACCATTTTCCCAGAGGAACATCAGAAGAAAAGCTTTAAATTCCCATCTAGCTCTTGGCATGTACAGGTGCCTTTGACTTTGCAGAGGCTGCACTGCAATAACTGAGTCCTTTTTCCATAACTGCCTCCATCCAGAATCCCTGGAATTTTGCAAACCTGATAAAAGTTTATCAAAGCTTTGGAATGTGTTCTTATCTTCAGTATACTTTCTTTTCCTTATGGATCTTTTATGGGTGATAATGCATCATTGGAGACATCAGATAGTTTGGTAGTAGAGATGAAACACCTGGATATTCATCACATCCATTCCATTATATTATGCACAGTGCAGGTGGTAAAATCCTTTGACGTAGTATATTTTCCAAGAGAAGAGGGGGAAAATGGAATTGAATTTTTTTCAGTTATCAATTGAGAACAGTGGCCATATTTAAAAGGCAGGCTTTGTTGAATGACGAGCCTTGTCATGGGTTCGTTGGAACAAGTAAATCCACACAGTCCCTTCAGCTTTCCAGCCACATTAGCACCACTTGGTATTAAAAAGGAAATTGCTGTGATTGTTATGCAATTGTGGATCAAGTGTGAAAAGGTGACAGTGCTTTCTAGTGACACCATATATTTCCCTAGACTTAGAGAAAAATACCAGAGATACAGAGGCAAGATGTGGATTTTAATTTAACATCTGGCCTGCTGGTCAAGGCTCTGGTTCATGGGAATGGTTCCATTGGCACCAGTCAGTCTGCTGCATGAATGTGACTGCACAGCACAAGGGATTATCAGTCTAGATAAGCAAATTTTTTTCCAACCAGCGATTAGTTCCAGCAGTTCCAGAAAAACAGGGAGGAAACTTAGGTGAAATCATTAAATGGACTTTTTGCATTTTCCTTATCATCAGTTCTGGTAGCGTGGGTTACAGCATGGAGTGGTGGGTTTCAACCCTTCTGAAATCCACATTTGGCTCATAAAAAAGTTTTTTTTTATGGGAAAATATACATCCACACAACTTCAGCTCCAGCTTGTTTCCCTGGGATCCCCCCCTTTCTTGCAAATCCCCACTAAAGACAGAGTAATTTGCTGAGTGAAACACAACATTTCACAAAGAGCACAGTCCTCTGCCCAGATTGATGAAGGACTGTTAGTCACACCATGCCAAACCTCCCATCACTGGGATTTAGTTTCACTGGAGAACACAAAATATCATAAAAAATTCCTGTGCTAAAAAAGTCCAAGGGAAAACTGAGCTCAAGCTTTTACCAAAACCATTGGTGCTACAACTGTCTCTTCCTCAGGATGGTTCAGATCTCTGTCCTGCCATGGGCACCTTTGGTGCTCATGAGCAAGGTTTCAGACATCCGTGTTCAACCTGAAGAGGTGTAGGAATGGTGACATCCCATCCCTCGCAGTGTTCAAGGCCAATTTGGATGAAGCTTGGAGCAACCTGGTCTAGTGAAGGGTGTTCCTGTCCATGGCAGTTTGGAACTAACCTATCTTAAAGGTCCCTTCCAACCCAAACCATTTAATGAGTCTATGACACATCTTACTTGAGTCTATAGTAGAAAAGCACTGGGTAGTGAGATGTAATTTAATTTCACTGCTCTTTTAAATGGATTTCAGAATGAAGATACACGCCACAGAAATAGTTGCTATATATATTTAATGTGTATCATTTATAAAGAGACAATTTCTTAGGGCTATATGGAGACATCCAGGAGCATGTATCAATATGTATGGGCTTAGCAGAAAAGAAGCTGGAAGGTTTGAACCGAAATAATCCCTGCTCCAAAAACGTCGATTTTAAACAATGAAACAACAGCGGCAGCATTTGTCTTTGTTTTAGGATCATGCTGAGTGGCTTAACTGTGCCAGATGGTTTGCTCATGTCTTATGAGCGAAAAGAAATGTCTGTGAGCTCACCCAAACTTGTATTTCCCTTTTTGAGACACTTCTGACATGAAAATAATGAAGATGCTGAGATGAAAGTAACTTATAGGACATTTATTCGATTTCATACTAGATGTACAAAGAATAAACTAGACAACGTGTCACAGGAGATAGCAGCAAGGAGCAGACTGAAGAGAAGGAATATATATAATCTGTACAGGTGCTGCAGGAACACACAGGGTGGGAGCAGAGTTATTTACGAAGGAGCTCGGGGTGCCCAGGAAAGATTTGCATTCCCTGGGATCACACTTGCTGCTTTATCCTCTGCTCCAGGATGCAGGGCTCAGCTCAGTGCGAGTCCTCTGCAAGCACCAAAAGGAGAAAGGGGTATTTTATTTCAGCCTAAGCTTCCTTTTAAAGAGCTAAGTAAAACTGAAAAATGTGCCTTCACGGCAAATCCTCCAGATATTTCTGGTTTGTGTTTTCCCCCACGTCAGGACAAAAGAAATGTGTGTTTTTCTTTCTACAGAATGGACGAGGGAGCGACAAAGAAATTCAATTTGGAAAGGTCAAAACACAACAGATGTCAAATGCTCTTTTTGACATTTTCAGCTGAAGAGAAATGTTTCGACATGCCTGAAATCAAAACCTTTCCATTTGGGTTGCCGAAGGTTTTTGTTTTGAGTCATGTCAACGTTGAGTTTTGTTTTCTCACAGCAGCACGTGGTCTTGTGGGAACTGTAGTTAAAACAGAAACCTTCACATTTCCCCCACTCTCCTAGACCAGGCTTCCTGCTAATAATAATTACGTGCTAATTGCAAGCCAATGTAATGTCCGTGACAGAAAACATTGCTTGGGTGATGGGAAGTCAGTACAGGTCCTTAGTGGATACACAATCCTCTGAGGAGATTAATTTATTGGTGAAAATGGGACTAAAACTCTCAGTCCCATCAGGCTGTACATCAGGAAGATGCAGTTTAATACTTTGCTAAGCTGTTTACAAAAGAAATATGTTTTGAGCAGCCCAAGAGGAAAATATAAGTATTTCACAAAACTCCTAACATTTTTCCTTAAAAGTTTCTACATATATAGAATAGTTTTGAGACTGGAAAGGTGCTCTTCATCTGTAATTAGAAATGATGGGCCTCATCCTGCTGAGCCACAGCCCTCACAAATGACATGTAGAATAAAGCCTCGTGTCTACAGGAGAAAAGTGACAGAACACAAAGAATAAAAAGAAAAAAAATGTATATAAAATTTTAACTTTGCCACATAATGGAATATATTCTTTTATTAAACAGCCCTCCTACACAGAAAAATTATATTAAAAAAAGAAACCCCACCATAAAACACTACAGAGCTGATTTCAGTCTGAATGACAATAATTGTAATGTACATTTGTGTGGTGTCAGTCATCCTCACAAAATCCCAGGTGCTTCTTAAGCTGTTACTAAAGAGATCCTTCAGCAGCTATTGGGGTGGAAGGCAACAACCCCTCTGCATCAACAAAGGTGCTCATTGGGTGTTTTGGGGATGGATTGCGCAGCTGAGAGAACAGGAGGGGGATTATATTTGCAAGCACAATTACTACCAAAGCTCTCCAGCAGCAGGGACACGATCCAGGGATAAAATCCTGTAGTTGGGAGCTGGGAACTGTAGTTAGGGTGTAGGGTTAGAACCCTCAGCTTTGGCACTGACCTGCCATGGAAACATTCTCTGGGCTGCAACAGGATCTCAAAGGCAACTGAGCTGCTGAGGTATCTCCGTGTGTCATTTTGCTTTTCCTGCTCTCAGTTCTGTGCCTTTTCACATGGCTGGACTGCCCAGAGAGGGTGGTACCCAAAGGCTAAAGAAGGCAGGTAGGGATCAGTGACCAGATATCCCCCAAGCCAGAGTCTTTGGCGCAGTGCCCACAGAACACTCAACCCCATAGCAGGACTCAGAGGCCCATTAAATGCCCTTTGATTTCCAAACACCACTTGGAAATGGAGTTCTTCCCCAAGAAACTCATGCAGGAGGGTTGTGAGTACAAACCTGTGCAGAACAGCACAAGGCAACTGCTGGAAGAGTTTATGAGTGCACAGCCTTGAGCAGAGGTGAGGGAAAGTAATTTTATCCTCACAGAGCCTTGGCTGTAACCATTTCAAGTAGATTGTTGCTTTTCCAAAACAAAACCAAACCAAAAAAGACACACAAACAAAAACCAAAACCAAACCAAAACAAAAAAACAACCAAACAAAAAACCCCCCAACAAAACAACAACAAAAAAACCCTAACAACAAAAAGGACAAACCACAATTTCCTTCCACTGCCTTTTAGGATGATTCAGTCTTTCCTCATTCTGTTTATTCTGTCAGCTACTAAACTTACAGCTCTTGTGCTTGGAATTTTGTTATGTTTTCTTGTCATACAGAAACTCCTTTCCCACCCTCTCCTAGGGATGTTCATTCCCTGCCTTAAGGTATTCTGGGTGGAAAATGGTGAATGGATGACAGAAAATGCAGTTTGCATCAAGATTTTAGGACCTGGATGGGGAAACACTGGGATCACTAAGGTGCTTCTGGCCACTAAGCACCCAAGTGCTTCCAGACCCAGTCTGAGAAATGCTCCTTCCAGGCAGTTTAAGGAAGGTGAAGGGAAAACTGGCAGTCAAAGAGAGAGAGTGAAGTCCCATAAGGAGCTGAGCTAACCTTGCTGCCAGCAAGGGAGTCTTGCTTTGGGATAGCTCCCTTTTTCCAGTTCCATCCTCATCATCTCTGTTCTTGCCTCTTTCCCTTTCCAAAAACCATGTGCTGTTAAACTGCTTCAATCCACTTGTGAAACCATCAAAATAAGAGGCTGCATGAGTTAATGTGAGACACAGAGGGAATATAAAACCATGTCCAGAGGAGAGCTGCTGTACAAGGGAAAACAGTGCTCCCTCTGATTGGGTTGGTGCTTTCTAAAGGGCAGATGAATATTTAACAAGGCAAATAGAAAAATAAGAAGAAGGGGAAAGAAATGTGTAAGAGGTGGGGAAAAGACAAGTCATTGGACATGTATAGAGATTATTTATAGATTTATTAATGGTATATGTAGAATAAATGGCTAAAGGTAACACCAATAGAGGACAGTTGAGTATGTGATGGTGTGAGCACATACACCTTCTAAGGTTCACCTATTAATTTGTAGTAGAATCCTTCCAGTCAGTAATGTTCTGTGTTGCTATAATCCTATACTTTACTTTTTTCTTGGAAAGGAAAGGACTGGAATGAGGCAGACAAGAGATGGCACCTGCTGAAAAGATAAATAAAAATATATTCCCTTTTTTTAGCAGCCTTTCTTTCACATTAACAAGCAGAGGAATAAGATGCTCCACAATTGTCTGTATTTACATGGCTGTTATGGTGCATCTTCTGTGAGGGAGCCATCGAGTCTCACGAGTCTCATCTGGTCTCAGTTGTTGTCCAGATCCTGACACAGAGAGGAAAATCCTGTTGGATATCTTGATTCTTGAGAATTAGGGCTTGCACTCTGAAATATGTTGCCAGTGGTGTAAAATTTTCACTGATGGTTTGTGCTAACTTTAGAACAGGCTTATCAAAGTCGCCTCCTCTCATCATGCTGCCTTTGGGCTGGAGTGATTGAATGGCATGTTTTCTTTTGAGGTTTTTTGATTTATAAGTGCATTGTATTGTGGCTTCAGATTCCCATATTCACTCACCACATTATTATTAAAGTTATTAACATTAACTTTGCTTTCAGAGAGACTGAATTCATTAATTCACCAAAAAACCCAATATTTAATCTAGGCAAACACAGCTTTTCCTCCTGTTCTTTCATTCTGTGGAGTTTTGCATGTCTACAAGTACACTTGTGTGCATTCCAAGAATAATATTGCCATTCTAGAAGGAATCACCTGGCCCAAATAAACTTCCAGATTAGCTGTGCTTTCGTAGAGTTGTGGAATGGATTGCACTGGAAGGGACTTTAAAGATCATCTCATTCCAACCCCCTGCCATGGGCAGGGACACCTTCCAGTAGACCAGGTCACTCCAAGCCCTGTCCAACCTGACCTTGGACACTTTCAGGGATGGGACAGGCACAGCTTCTCTGGGCAACCTGTGCCAGGCCCTCACCACCCTCAGAGTAAAGAATTTCGTTCAAATATCCCATATAAACTTATTGCCATGTCTTAATTTTGACACTCAAACAACTATTCAGTATTGATTTGGGGTGCCTTGTCTTTCAGACAACTTGAATTGTTCATGTGCACTGAAAAACTGATTAGAGCATAAGGAGGTAGAAGATCTCTATCTGAGTGCTGGAAACACCAAGGATGGTGTAGGATAAAAGGAAGGAAAGGGAAACACAACTCATGTATGACAGAAACCTTCCTGCTGGCTCCAAGCCTCTAATTTTATGATAATGGACAAAGTCCAGACAGAAAAACACATGCCCTCAGACTGCTGCCAACTCAGGATTCCCAGCACTGGCACTTCTTCCCAAACCTCGAAATCCATGAAAAAAAAAATCATTGATTTTTGGTGGAATTGGATGGCCTTGTTGAATATTGAACTAAATGAAGGCAGTGCTGAAGCCAAGAGTAGGTTTTTTTTCTTGGAGTTCGGGAAAGGTTTCTCTGTGTGACGACTCTTTCTAAGCAATGCTGTGCAGCAGTTGGAGCTGTCACCTTGTCATGCAGAAGGATTGCAAGGACAAACCTGTGCAGAACAGCACCAGGCATCTGCTGGAAGAGTCTAAGGGTGCATAGCCTTGAGCAGAGGTGAGGTAAAGCAATTTTATCCTTTCAAAGCCTTCACTGTAACCATTTCAAATGGACTCTTGCTTTTCCAAAACAAAAAAACCCACCAAATTTCCTTCCTCTGCCTTGTAGGATAATTCAGTCTTTTTTCATTCTCTTTTTTCTGTCAGCTACTAAGAGCTGTAAACTTTCAGCTCTTGCACTTGGATTTTTGTTATGTTTTCTTATTATACAGAAATTAATCTCCTCTTGATGTTTTTGCTTGCTTTTGAAAGCTCATTAAAAATAACAAGGAACAAATTGGGTGGAAAAATGAACTGTTTACGAATCATCCTTTTCTTTGTCAATCTGAGAAGACTGAACCCTTTTCAGTCCATGAGTCAAGCACAGACCATTGTTACCCATAGCCATGAAGAGACATTTGCTTTGCAGACATCTAAATGCAAAAGTGGGGTTGCAAGAGGTGGTGCCACGAGCATGGTCTGTGATTTATTACCTCCTGCTGACACTCCTGAAGGCACTTTATGAAATCTTTGTCAAATGTCCCTTGAGATGCTCTGAAGACAATCTCTGGTCATAGCCAGGATGGATCTTTCAGGCTTTTGGCCAGGATGGACAGAGAACTTTGTCTTGATTGCAGCTTCAGGGCATCTCCGTGTAAGACATACACTTTAAACATCTGGGAGACCAGTCCTTTGAAAGGATTCCTAGAAAGCCTAATGAGTGTTTGGAAAGTTTGTGGATTATCTAAAGGGACTAGAACTGCAGCCACATGAAGCTTTACTGAAACCAGAGAGACTGTCTTGCACACATGATGATAATGCCTTGTGCTGAACATGATGCTAATAGGGTGCTTCAAACCCTAGGCAAGATTATGGGACCAAGTTACCACTATGACAAAACAAAACATATCTCCAAAGACATATTCGACTGTTCACATATTTGGCCAACAAATGATAAAGAGCAGAGTCAGTAAAAAATTCTTAGGAGGGAAGACCCTTTCAAGGAGGCAATTTGCCAGGGAGAGCAGTCACACCTTCCCTTTGCCTCTGGGAAGTCATTTCTGCTTTCTAGAAAATATTGGTGTAGATCTCCAAGAGGGGATATTTTTTTCCCCTGCATATTTTAAGCATTGCAGCAGTGAATAATATTGCCATCAGAATCCTTGTCATTTTTGTCTCAATACTCCTCAGGATAATTCCTCAGCCTTTAAGGCTCTCTGCACACTCGTGCAGATGAGGTTCACCAGTTTCAAAGTGAATCATGTTATGTGGCAGCTTATCAGAGCAATGGAATGGCCTGAAGAGTTTCAAACCAAAGGAGGGAAACCTCTGCACACGTTCAGTAATGAGTTAAAATTATTCAACTTTTTAAAGTTAAACAGTAATTTAAAGAATTTAGCATAATAATTAACTAATTAAGCCCCAAAGCTGTGAAGAGTGTTTGTTGATGTGGGTTGCAGGGAAAGGCATAACTTGCCCAACAGCCATTTGGTTGTTTCATTATGTTCCTAATTCCAGCTATTTCCTCTCTCTTTACATGACTTTCCTTTGTGATTATAGATGGAATTACTGAGAGGTTTTCTAAGAGAGATAGATATAACTTAGGACTCTCCTCAAAATTTAATGTATATAAACATACCTCTAGGGGAAGGCAATGAAACAACTGGAAAAATAAACCCATTAGTTACACTTTTATGGCCTGCAATACTTCTTGTTCCATAGCCCATTTGTACTAAGGAGGCAAAATCAGGTAACAAAACCACGAAGATCCTAATCCAAAGTAATTGTAATGGACTTCAAATGAGATTCAAGGGCCTTTTGTGGGGCTTAACTCAGTTTTATGTTCCTAGGAAGAGTTCAAGCCTGAAACACTGCAAAACTGCAAAGAAAATGTATAGAAATTCTTATGGGTTTTTGCATTTTGTTTTTAAGAAGATTAATTTATACCCTGATCTGACACTGTGGCCCCCAGCTTCATCCAGCCCCTGTGTTAATCACCAGCTCCCTGCCTTCCTGCACCTCACCTTACTGTCCCCACTTACCCACAACTGGAGTCCTCCTCAGCCATACAAACACTTCCCTACTCCAATTTGTGTCTTAAAATACAGTCATAAAATCATAGAATGGTCTAGCTTGGAAGGGACTTTTAAGATCATCCCATTCCACCTCCCTGCCATGGGCAGGGACACCTTCCACTATCCCAGGTGGCTCCAAGCCCCATCCAACCTGGCCTTGGACACTTCCAGAGGTGGAGCAGCCACAGCTTCTCTTGGCAAACTGTGCCAGGACCTCCCCATCCTCACAGTGAAGAATTTCCTCCTAATATCTAATCTAAATTTACCCTCCTACAGCTTAAAGCCATTAGTCAATGATGTCAGCCTCTCTCCATTAATATCACCAGCCACATTTGGGTCCTCTTCACCCCAGCACTCCCTACCTGAGTAAAAGCAAGCTGAATTTAACCCCTAGGCCACTAAGTAACAAGCCACACTTGCCAGTGAAAGAGCCACCTCAGAAAATGAGTGTCATGTCCCCAGCTGTGCCCATTTCCCCCTCTGAGCTGTCCACATCATATTAAAGCTTTGTCAACCCCAGTGCTCATCACAGATCCTGTGTCCTTTTCTTTCCCTCTCTCCTTTTGCTCAGACTAAGACTGGTCACTGCAAGTATCCTGTGTTTTTTAATTCCTCCCCTCCTTTTGCTCAGAATAAGGCTGGTCACTGCCAGAATCCTGTGTTTTTTAATTCCTCCCCTCCTTTTGCTCAGAATAAGGCTGGTCACTGAAAGTATCCTGTGTTTTTTAATTCCTCCCCTCCTTTTGCTCAGAATAAGGCTGGTCACTGAAAGTATCTTGTGTTTTTTAATTCCTCCCCTCCTTTTGCTCAGAATAAGGCTGCTCACTGCAAGTATCTTGTGTATTTTAATTCATCCCCTCCTTTTGCTCAGAATAAGGCTGCTCACTGAAAGTATCCTGTGTATTTTAATTCATCCCCTCCTTTTGCTCAGAATAAGGCTGGTCACTGCAAGTATCCTGTGTTTTTTCATTCCTCCCCTCCTTTTGCTCAGAATAAGGCTGGTCACTGTGAGTGCCATGCTAGGAGAGCACAAGAGGTGACTGGAGTTGTGTGGGAAGGGTTTGCTTTATGGGGCTTTATGATGACAATGGTGGGGCCACTTCCGATGAGCTCGTGCGAACCTCCCTATGGGATGGCAGCATGATGGAGAGCTCCCATTACCATGGCCAGCACAGGGAGGGGATTGCTTCCCACCATCCCAGGGCCCAGGAGCAGCTATTCCCCATGATATATTGGAGGGAACGCTGACAAATGCAACAGTGTCACCCCCCCACAGGGAGGACTGCCACGCATGCTGGGGCAAAGGAAAATAGATGGGGCGTGTGTGAGTATTCAAACAATAACTGCTGCGGAGGTAAATCATCTCTTATTGCTTCATACATCTTCTCCTGAGCTGCTTCCTATTCCTTAACCAGCAAAGCCACCCCATAATGATGATTTTCTGCCTGCTATTCTGGGTGTGTTAATATCATTTATCCAGCTGAGACAAAAATGCTGAATTTCCCCCCCTCTCCATGACACACCTCCACCTCCTCCCCACTCTTGTTCCTGGAGATACTTTTTCAAACCAAGAACAGGACTATGAGGGAAGTGAGGGAGTGGAGGAGAGACATGCACACCATCCTCACAGTGGGAAGTGGACAAAACCAAAGCCACATCTTGGCTGTTCCCAGCCAAAGGCATTTTTCAGCAATTGCCATTATTTTTGTCCTGGAATGTTGATTCACAAGGGTGGAAGATGTTTTTCTTCATCTGTTTGGTGCATGTTGTCATCCACCATGGAGGAGGTTGCCAGGTCTGCCGTCACATTCTGTGTGTGACATCAGGCAAATGTTCTGTCCCCATCAGCCACAGTTTGTAGTTTAATGCACTGCATGCTTACTGCATCATTAATAACAGTAATAATAATAATGGTAATAATAATAACTATAACAATAATAATCCTGACTTTCTGTAGTTCATTTATATAAATGAATTCCCCTAACACTGCTCAAAGGAGTATTATGATCTTGATTTAATATATGAGGAACCTGAGGCAGTAAACCACAATTTCTTGGTTGTACTATGGAAAAACTGAATTCCAGACCTTTGCAAATTGGTCCAAATTTATTATCCACTAATTCCTATAGTGCCTTCTGGAGAAATAGCTGTAACTGGGTGGTTTTGGCAGTGCTTTTCTGATATAAACTTCCATTCCTTAGGAAAGCTGATACACTTTGAGTCAAGGTGCCAATCTGTACTGGTTTAGGATATAAAGTAAAGAATAAGGAAGGAAAATGTGAATTTTTCTTTCACTGGGGTGTAGTCTCACATACATATAGGAGAATATATGTTGTGGTAAGGCATGTGCACAAGCTGTTTTGGAGAGGTCTATGTACCATGCTCTGTACTGTCTGATCCTATTCTAATTCATTCATTTGGTCATTGCTCTTATTAAACCAGTAAAAGGGGTTGTTTGGAAAATTCCCCATTTAAAATTCGGTCATTTCAGGTTTTCAGTTGGATTAAGTATTGGTTGTTTTCAGCTACTCTCTCACTCTCCTGATGGCATGACACAGGATAATCATGTCCTGACATGACCTTACAGCCCTAATAAGTCTTCCTCTACTCCCAGTTTCTTTTGTATTTTTTACCTTAATATTAAAGATGTTTGCTTGGAAGCTGACAGATGAAGAACCTTATCTGTCTCCTGTTTGTTAAGGTGCTTACATTTGCTGCTTCAAATATTTAAAGCTATTTTACAGCTTGTGGTAAATATAATGTAACCAGCAGGAGCTAATAGGAGAGTTGGTTTTAGTGTCCCACTTTGTCCAGGTTGCAAGGAATGGACTGAATGGTCCCCAGAAATTCCTCTACTCAGAGTGGAGGGTGCAGTCAGAGGTTGCTTCAGGATGCATTAAAATGTGGGCATGTAAAGGATATCAGTATCTCAGACTCAAGCAGTGATGGCTTGACTGAATCTTGCAAGTTAAAACTCAGCACAAGTTATTGACTTTGAAAGTGCCTTTATTGACCTGAAAAGGCCTTTTTGGCACTTTGACCAACCTCCACGTTGGCCCATTGGGAGGACTCTTAGTAAAGAGCTCCCTATGACTTATTTTCCACCCTACCACAGATCCCAGTTTGCTTCCCAAGCTGAAGAACTGTCCTCTAGGAATGCTAGCCATGCCATAGTGGGACGTTTGTGGGGACAAAGGGACAGACCTTACTGGGGATGGACTGGGAGGAGGATACCAAGGCAGGTGGGGATAAAGAAGTATGGAGAAGGACTCAGCCATGGCTGATTCCCCATCCCCTTTCTTTGGACTGATGATATTTATTGCCAGCCCTGTGCAAGTCACTAGTGCTTAAATTTCATGCCTTAGGCAATAAACACTCAAGTTAATCCTCACAACTGCTGTGGTATCTCACTGCAATGAACTCCTGAGATTGTTCCTGCAGGGATCTGCCACAGCTTTGTTTCCTGGGTAGGGAGACACTGACAAAGCTTAAGAGCTTGTTGCTCATGTATTGCAGGTAGAATGGATACAGCCCAGTGGGTTTCACAGGGATTTCAGGAATTGTAGGGACGTGGAAGAATGAGAGGCCAGAGAGAGCTCTCTCAGATCCCCCTGAAAGTGCTCTTGCCCAAAGACAAATTCTTCTTTTTCACCCAAAGACAAATTCTTTTTCCTTTTTCACCCAAAGACACCAGACAGGTGGTTCTGTGCCTCTTTTTAACCTGCCAGCCTGGTTTTACACCCTTTTAACTTCTTACTCAAAATATGGTTCTGTCTGTGTTAAAGACCTTGCAGACTCTGGATCTATTGTATCACCACGGTCAACAACAGCAACCTGGTTTGGGAAAAGTATTAAAAAAGGGCATTTAGTCCATTTATTGATATCTAACCGCTGGGAAAAGCAACTCATCTGCACTTTGACCAGCACATAACACCAATTGTGAGAAGGTAACAAACTCTTCTTTTTGTGTAACTACCTGCACGTAACCTGGGTAGTATTGCTACATGCAAGAATGATGGAAGAAAACCCATCCATGGCACAGTCAATTTCACAGGGTACAGGAGGGAGGAAGAAGAAAGAAGAGAGCAAAGGAGTGGAGGGGAGGAAGGAATAGAGGAAGGGAGGGGAAAAGAGAGGTATTAAATAAGTCCTCTTAGTGCTTCAGTAGCTGGAAGCCCGTTCACTACCATAAAAGAGGCTCTTGCCCATCTCCCTCTGACACTTTTGGAGGTGCCACCTGTCTGTCCCAACCTTTGCTGATGCTCATTGCCTCCAGCTCAGCTGGCACAGCCAAACACCTGCTCCATTTCATGCACAGCCTCCAACTTCTCGTGAAGGTGAGTTTCTCTCAGGACACTGGACTGTGACCAAGAGCTGCTGGGACATGAGCATATGTTTGCTCCAGCTGCCTCTGCTGTAGGAGCGTGACCTGTGCTGAGAAGGAGGCAGCAAGCATCTGGGAGGAGCTGATGCTGTCATGGCTCTTTGCTTAGTGAATGCCAGTCAAATAGCCAAGACAAGAAGTTATTAGGCCTCTGTGATACCCATTGCTCTGGACATGCAGTTGGCTGATGCATTTGTAGCTCCTCATGAGAGCTGTGTATTGTCCTGTCCTTCCCTTGGCAATCCAGCACTGGCTCTGGTCTCCCTACTTAGAGGCAGAGACTCACCTGGAAGTCCTAGAGATCACAGATGCCTGAGGTTCCTGGGGCTGGTTTTTACACCAAAGGTGTTGTTATTGCTCAAATACATTTGTTACTCCTCTTATTCACAACTTCTTCATCATTTTAATTCACTATCCTGTCATTTTTGCCCCTTTACTGAGACTTTCCAGCTCTCTGGTGACAGACCTTGGTTAAACCAGTATCTTCAGCTCAGAAGACTCTGTAGCATGTCTATTGCTCATTCAGGCTGCAAACGTGATGTTAATTGCTTTGGTTTTTCACCACCTTTCAGACCACGTAGGCCATACCTGTCAGGAGCCCTGTCTGCCCAGAGTGACTCTGTACATTTGATAGGCAACAATTTCACAGTTACTCAGAATTCATACACTGTGCAAAGACAAATTTCTCCCATCTCATCATAAAAACAATTCAGTTTAAATCTGACTGGATGGGTTTAGAGTAGATGGATTAGGTCCTGCAGTGAAACTGGACAGAAAGACAACCCAGTTACCAGATTAACTGCCCTTCTTGTCTAAATAAAACCAAATACACCCATACAAAGTAGGAGAGGCATTATTAGAAATCTTCTCTTTTTATGGATAGGAATGAATTTTTATGGAGCTGATAATGCAGATAGAACACACAATTGGTCTAGTCAAAATGAAAGATGAATACAAATTGCAAATCAGCTCCTGAGCTATAAAAATTGGTGTAACTTTCTCAGCAATAACTGATTGTTTAGGAGGCTCAAATAGAGTCACAGTGATGTTTCTTCCAGCCTTATTAAGCATCATAGTTGTCATATTAAACCAATGATGTATGAGTATTTGCTTATTGTAATGAGTTCTGGAGACAGTAGCTGGAACAACGATACAAAAAAAAACCCCTCAGGCTGAAGATTCTGGATATTTTTCTCACTCCCTGAAGGAAATATTTCTCTCTTTTATTTAGCTAACATCAGACTGTCTCAAACCCTGATACAGGCAGAACTCCTCCTGAAGCTAAATCTCTGGGATCTAATGCCCCTTCCCCCTCAATGGCCTGCAAATATAACTCCAGATGTATCTGATGTTCTTGTGTATTTTCACTTCCCTGAGAGGGATGGGAAATTATTATTCCTTTGTATATGGTAGGCTAGAGGATCCCAAATTCCTTTTCAAGCTTTAGCAAAACTCTCTTGGGAAATAAATTTGGAGGTGTGAGCAGTCATGCTGTTTGGAAGTCAGATTCTTGCAGCAGTATGAGCTTTGGAGGACTTTAAGAGTGGAGTGATGTGTGGCACTCCAGGCTCAACTAAAACAGTTTCAAAGGCAGAAATAAGATATGTGCTGTTGAGGAAAGCTTGGAGAAACCTTTGGGGATGAGAGGCAGCCAGGCTATGTTTGATTATCTAATATTCATGCTATCCATGTCTCTTGCCTGCTTTGGAGCAAGTCCACTTTCAGGGTAGCAGCTACTAAGAGATGCTTTGATGTTCTCATAGTCAAATTGAACTATTTTATGGCTGGAAGGAGGTAAACTTTTATATTCCAACCTGCAGCTCTGTTAAAAAGAAATTAGGATGGGAGGTACACTGAGCATCTCCCTACCTCGTGCTTGAGGTAATGGTGAGAGAATCACAAACCTAATCATTTCTTGATGAAATTTAGGTCCATCATTTCTTGTTCTGTCACCTATGGGCACACAGAAAAGTTTATCTTCGTTGTAACAGCCTGGTAAGCTTCCCCTTAATTCTTTCTCCTTTGGCTAAACAGCTCCAGCTCTTCCACTAGTTCTTGGAGACCACGTACATCACATTGATGATCACTGTCTTTACTCGTCCCTGGGAACAGCCCCAGTGGCCTAACCATCTCTCTTGAAGGCTGATATCAAAACCAGACATGGGAGGCCACTTGGGACAGGCAGGAGAATGACTTCCATTGTCTTGCAGGCTATTGCCCAGCTGACACAACCACAGTGTTTAAAACAGCATGAGTGTATATATGTTCAGCTTGTTCACTCTGTATCATATAATTGTTGGCTTGCTCTGCTCTGGAAAGGAAGTTGAAGTCTAACTGAATTATCAGCATTTCCTTGTTTTTCCCTTTTTCCTCTTTAACAGTCAGGCACTTCTTGTTCTTCTTTAATCTTCTGGATTCACATCATTACAGGAGATATTTAAGCCCTACCTCATCCTCAAGACAAATCCCCTTTGCCTCAAAGCGTATTCCACCTGCACAGGCAAAGAAAAGAGGAGCTAATTCAAGTTGTATTCTCAACCATAATCTGGCCTTCTTTTTCCAGTGCTTCTCTTGGCAGATAAAACTTTTTTACAGAGCTGTCATATGTCATTATTAGAAGAGTTGCAGCCACAGGCTGAGTTAAAGCTTTGCAAAGCTGGTATGTTTATTCCATATATTTTGCAGATGGGGTCTTTGTCCTTGGGGAGATAAGCGATTGCCAGGATTATATAGGCTTCATCTATACAGTGTTTGGGATTTGTCCAAGAAACAGACCATGGTCCCCAGGCCATGTGGTGGGAGCTGTTTTATGTCTATACTGTTCAAGTATCAGCAGTCTTTGGAGCTCAAGGTGTGTCCTTGCAGGAGACTTTGAGAGCTCTTCCTGCTGTTTTTCCTGCCTAGAGAACATGCAGCTGCTCCCAGCCCACTGGGAAAAGCTTGAGGGTTGCTGGAATAACCTCAGAAGACAAAAATGGCCTGAGGAAGCAACGTCTTGTGCAACTTGAGTGCATGCTGTATGTAAAATATAGATTCCAGCATGAGATATTTTCCAGCCTGTGTCATTCATTTTCAACCAGGGAAAGAATAATTTCACACTGGAGTCAAAACTAGGTTGAGTTAACATACATGCAGTTATAGCTGTCATGCTAAATGAGGCAGTATTCATGCTGGATTAAATATGATAACAAACTTCATTGAGTGGAGAAGGGAAAGTGGTGCACTCTTCCCTTCCCAAATATTTCGGAGGGCCTACAGGGATTTTGGAGGTCTCTGGAGAAGCAAAACTTGTCACAGTAGAACAGTGACCTGGTGTTAGATAAACACCATGACAGGCACTGCCAGGATGTCACGGGGTTATTAATGGGTCTTCAGGAGTTGCTCTCTCTGAAGTCACTCTCAGTTAAGTACTAAAGTGACCCACAGATCGAGGAAGGGGATTCTGCCCCTCTACTCTGCTCTGGTGAGACCCCACCTGCAGTGCTGCCTCCAGCTGTGAGGATGTGGAGCTACTGGAGCAAGTCTAGAGGAAGCCCAGAGATGCTCCAAGTGCTGGAGCCCCTCTGCTCTGGAGCCAGGCTGGGAGAGCTGGTGGTGTTCAGCCTGGACAAGAAAAGGCTCTAGGGAGAGCTTAGAGCCCTTTCCAGTGCCTAAAGGGGCTCCAGTAGAGATGGAGAGGAACCTGTGGCAAGGGAATGTAGTTATAGAACCAGAGGGAATGGCTTTAAGCTGCCAGACATCCAGGCTAGATTAGATGTGAGAAAGGAATTCTTGCCTGTGAGGGTGGTGAGTCCCTGGCACAGGTTGGGCAGAGAAAATGCGGCTGCCCCATCCCTGGAAGTGTCCAAGGCAAGGATGGATGGGGCCCTGAACAATTTGGTCTAGTGGAAGGTGTTTAGTGGTTGGAAATACAGGATCCTTAGGATGCCTTCCAACCCAAACCATCCTGGATTCCATGATTCTATGAATGTGCATCTTGCCTTGCCAGTCCCCAAACACTTAAACACTGTGGAAAAACCAGGGATTTGTTTTGTTTATGACTCATTTCAGCTTTGCTCAGCGTAGGCTTTTCAGGTATCATAGCAGACTTCCTGAGCAGTTGCTATATATTCCTGGGTCAACACGAGCAGCACATGGCAGAGCCTTTAATCATGTGCTTTACAAGGCAGGGTTCACAGTGTTTTACTGTTGCAGAGATTGTTCACCGAGTGAAAAAGATATGATCCTATTTGCCTACTTCTTGAACATCTAACAAAGCAGTATATTTCCCATGCAACAGGCTATAAACCAGGTTAAAGATAACAGGAGCTTGCACTTCAGTTTCAGACCCCTCACCTGAAATTCTCTCAGGGAGAGTTTCCATGACTCTTAGCACCAACAAGATGGAAACCATAAAAAAACTCAGTCAGTTCCTGCAATAAAATCGGGCTCAATAATTACATGATTTAAAATAATGAAATGCAAGCTTTTAATCCAGTATCTTTGTATCAGGATGCCCCAAGTTCCCAAATTCCAGTTTTTTCCTGTAACAAGGAAGACAGAAAGAAGAGGGGACAAGAAGGCCGGAAGGCCACTCTGTTGTGATTGCAGCAAAACTTACCAATAAAAGCCCTCACCAAACACCATGGTGATGCAATATACCCCTGGGAGTTGGCATGTTCATGTCAGACATGCACAGTGTAATCCCCTGAAACCCAAATCAAGCCCAAGGGATTGTGTTTCTCTCTGGTCATTTCAGAGCAGGGGTTTCAAACCCTTCTTCAAGTTTCAGACCATGGAGACACTTTACATTGGAGATGAAGATGCTGAGGAGCAAATTTCCATCTGTTGACTGCAGGCTGTCTTCCCTTAGTTTCCTTTTGGGTTCACTGGAAATGCTTTGATGTGGCAAGCTCATGTTTGACAGGGTGCCCAGGATAATTAGCTATTCCTCCACTCAGTGCTGCAGGGTTATCTGGGTTGAATCCAGAGCTGATTGCTCCCAAAAGGATGCTCACTTTGACAACTTCCCAGGGAGGCCTTATACAGGAAAATTTACACATTTTTTGGATGCTCTTCAAGGGCGATGCTTCTTCTCAGGCTCTATGGAGCCAGGAAGCCTGGAGCCAAGGAGATGTTTCCAGACTGGATTGTGAATACTCAAGATGATTGTGACATTAACTGAGAGGTGTAGATGAGTTATGACTAAGGGATGCTCACGTATCAATGGTGAGAGGAGAGGTCCTTCAGCAGGAGCTGTCTTGGAAGTCATCTATAAGACAAAATGAGGGTGCACGAGGGCAGAAGAATTTACTTGGTTGGGGTGAAACAGGCCAGGTTACAGCTAAAATTGGAGGAAAAATGCTTTATTCTTACTTGTGTTTGGAGGAAATAAACCATCAGGGCTTTTTGTATGAGAGAGAAGAGAAAATAGTTCTATTCATAAACGTGGAAAAAAAGTCTTACTAGCATTGACCTCTAAGAGTCTGGCCTTGAAAGACACAGAATCTCTTCAGTGTTGGTGAGATGTTTCCCTGTGCAATGCCTGGGAATTGCTACAGCGACAATGGACTGAGGATAACAGTGGTCTGGAGGCCAGGGATAGCATTTCCACCCTCAAAGCTCACTGAATTTAGGTGCTCTACACACAGAACCTTCACAGAGGGGGAAAAGGCCAGGATTTCAGTCATGTGCTTTGGTTTTTTATAAACCAAGGCTCAAAAGGCACTAGGACTTGGTAAGGAAAGAAGTTGTGACACCTGACAGCTTAATTCTTGCCATAGCTAGAAACACAGCAAAATTTAGAAAACCTCCTACTTTTGTTCTGTAAATACAAATTTTTCATAGGCAGTAAGTATAAATATGCTTACAGAGGCTCACATGCCTTATTCTTGTTTTACTACCTCAGGAAAAAGGTGAAGGAGTGCTCCTAACTTCTCTGAAGTTAATGAAATTCTTACTTTTTCACTCACAAAGTCCCAAACAGCCTTTTAATTCCTCTTGCCCAGGGTCTGACCTGCCTGAAATAAAAGTGCAGGGATCATGAAACTTGGTTCGGTGTCTCTAGAACAGATAAAATATGCATGCTGATTTCTTTATGGGAATACTCTGTGTGGTATTACATCTGTCCATTTTATATTGCTTTTGTGACATTTCTCTTTCTCTCTCTCTCCCTCTCCCTGGTCTGAAACAAAAGCAGCAATGAAAGATTCACAGCACACAGGAGTCAGGCAGCAGACAGCCAGAGGACAGCTCTCCTCCATGCCCAGAAAGCCAACCATGGGCTGGGCTGCGTCACAAGAAGCATGACCAGCAGGTCGAGGAGGGAGTTCTGCTCCTCTGCTCCACTCAGGTGAGATCCCACCTGAAGTTCTGCACCCAGCTCTGAAGCCCCAGCATAAGAAGGACATGGAGGTGTTGGAGCAAGTCCAGAGGAGACCACAAAACCGCTCCAAGGGCTGGAATCCCTTTGCTCTGGAGCCAGGCTGGGAGAGCTAGGAGGGTTCACATGGAGAAGAGATGGTTAAAGGGAGACCTGAGAGCCCCTTCCAGTGCCTAAAGGGACTCCAAGAAAACTGGAGAGGAGCTTTGAACAAGGGCCTGGAGTGACAGAATAAAGGGGAATGGTTTCAAACTGATGTAGGGTAAGGTTAGATGGGATATTGGGAAGGAATTCTTCCCTGTGAGGGTGGGCAGACCCTGGCACAGCTTGCCCAGAGAAGATGTGGCTGCCCCATTCCTGCAGGTGTTCAAGGCCAGGTAGGATAGGGCCATGAAAAACCTGGTCTAATGAAAAGTGTCCCTGTCCATGGCAGGGGTTTGGAACTGGATGATCTTTAAGGTCCCTTCCAACCCAAACCATTGCATCATTATATGCTTCTACGAATATTGCCATGGTCTGGACACGTTTGGTCTGGTTTTGGTCCTTGGGGTGTTCGAGATCACCTATCAAATGATATGAGTTCCTCTCTGACCTGCCAATTAGCCTGTTCAGAGGTGATTTAACTAAAATATAATTTTTTAAAAAAGCAAAGGAGAAAAAAAAAGCCGTCAGGAGATACAGAGAATAATTTGGGTTTATTTTTCAGGTGGTATCTGCAAACCTTTTGTTATGTAAACCTTAGGGTAAGAGTGAGATTTCTCCACTGGCTTTTATATTGCCTGCTGGGTAGATATTTTTATATTTGCTTGAGTGTTTATGAACAGGTTTATCTTTAGCAGAGCCATTCATTCTGTTTTTTAGTGGAAGGTGTTCTTTATTCAGAAGAAAAAATTCTCTAGGTGGGCAAGAGAATTTTTCTCGATTGGAAAAGTATCTCTTTTGACGTGTACTCACACTTCTAAGGTTCACTGTTCTGTAGCTGTTTGGATGGCACCACCTCCCAGATTTCAGCCTGTTCAACTGTTCTCCAAGTTCATAGTGTAGAGATTAAAACAGGAGTTTGGGAGAAGTGGCCCTATGAAGAAAAAGCACTGCTACCAGCCCCATTGCTCTTCCTCTGGGGAAGCCTGGGGGAAAAGAGAGGAAAGCAGGGAAAGGCCAACTGGTTCTGCAGCCCTGGCAATGAGGGAAATAAACTGTTTGTCTTTTACACAGCTAAAGCATTAACTTTTTAAAAATCTGTTTCCCAGAAGCACAAAGCTTTCCATGGTACATGAGAGCAAAACACTTTTCTAGCTAGTTTAACCCAAATCTAACACCTCAACAGCCCGTGTTACACCACGACTCCTACTGAACTTGGATTCTGAAATCCTTCACTTTCCATTTTTGTGTCCCATCAACAGCAGCACAATTTGCTTTTTTATCACCTCATGAGGCTCTGCAGTCTAAGGGTACATTCATCCCTGAGGCCAGCAAGATTATGAACTCTCTCCAAACTCTTTTGCAATTACTTGCTTTTGAGGAGAGGCAGGTGGATGTTGTGTTTTAATCTGCAAACTCTTGGACACGGCAATTGATTTAATAGTTTAATAATTAATCAGCAGGGGAAGACTGAAGGCATTTATAAATGGCTGATAGGAAATCAATGGTAGGGAGAGCACGTGGCTGCTCAGGGAGAAGTAAGGAATGCATCAGATTGGAGTGAGAAAAATAATCCTGTGGATATTAAGAGAGGCTGGAAGTGTTCAGCCTCACTTAGAAAAGGGCTCTGGCTTTTTACCTTTGCAAACAGAAATGGCTAAAAACTTCCCTGGCTTTGTGAGGTGAGAAGAGGGCATTTGTTTCTCCAGTGCCCTGCCTGCTGGACTTGGAGGGGGAGATATAAAAAGGATTCCTTTCCCATTCTTTTCTCATGCTCATTTCTGTGATTGGTACCCTGAGAGATTGTTCTTTCCCAGGAAACCCATAAAGCAGATTTCTTTAGAAGAGAAGGAAGACATGTTCTGTAACTTCAGGAAAAGGGTCATATGCTGCCTGTTTGTGTAGGAATATCAATCAAACATCTCTAAATTAAACCTCTGCTGCCTAATCCAATGTGATTTGGGGAATAGATTATTAATGAATTCAATTAAAATTAAAAAAAAAAAAAAGAAGAAAGAAACAAAAAAGGAAATAGTTTTATAATGTGCTCTGGTTTCTCCTTTGCCCACAGAAAATGTGTTTATCTGACTCATCTGAGCATCTTCAGCTGCTTCTTGGGCTGAAAAACAGCTTGACTTGACTGCAGTTAAATGATTTTATTTATTTATTTTGCAGGTTGGCTTCCAGTTGCACTTTTTGGGGTTAAACAGCAGCCAATGAACAGAACACGAGAAGCAGTTTCCTGGATTCATTGTCATTTGAATAAGACACCCAGCAGTCCTTAGACTAAAAGAAATGCACCAAACTGTTAATTGATTTTTAAAGGAGAATTATGATGCTTTTAACAAGCCACTTATCTTGCTAAGCATTGTTAGGGTAGTGTATCTTCCACTGAAATGGCTGTTCCACAATGTGAGTCCCTAATTGCTTATAAAGCACACTGTTTATTGAGTATTAGCTCTGGCATAGCTGTTTATTGCGGGAGTGCATTGCTTAACGCTTGTGAAAAGCCATCTAACTTAAATATGCTCTGCCTCATCTCTTACCCTCCGATGCTCCGGCGAACACACGCTCTCCATCCCTAAGTTTGCAGCAGGGAGAGAGGAAAAGTAGCAGCAGGGCTGTGGAGAGCTGGAGGAGGTTGCCTGGTAACTGTGAAAAGAGGGAGTCTGACTCAGGAGTGCATCGACTATATATTATCTGCCTCCAATTAATGGGTCAGTGACCCAATGAGACATTTCGGATGAAGTCAAACTCTCAGCTGGACAAATGTGCCTCAAGCTCCGTGTGATGGCTGTACATTCCGAGCCGGAGGAGGCAGCATGAATCAGGGGTGCACTGGGCTGAGCCCTTGGTGTCCTGCAGCACAGCAGCCTCCTGGGCTGAGCAAGGCATGTTATCATCACAGGACATGGAGCTTTCTGTCCCTGTCATCTGCAGGGTGGTTGCTCTGCAGCTGAGATGCATCTGATTTGTCCCACTCTGGTATGGCCTCATCTTGAATATCGTGGCAGTTTTGGTCGTTGCAATATAGGAAGGATATTAAGCTCTTAGAGCATCCAAAGGAGGGCAATGAAGGTGGAGAAGGGCTGTGAGGGAAGCATGTGAGGGCACTGAGGGCACTTGGTGTGTTCAAGTGGAGAAGAGGAGACTGAGGGGAGAACTCATTGCAGTTCCAACCTCCTCGTGAGGGGCAGAGGAGGGGCAGGCACTGATCTCTGCTCTGTGGGGACCAGGGACAGCACCCAGGGAATGGTCTGGAGTTGTGTCAGGGCAGGGCTAGGTTGGATCTCAGCAAAAGGTTCTTCCCCCAGAGGGTGGTGGGCACTGACCAGGCTACCCAGGGCAGTGGTCACAGCACCAAGGCTGACAGAGCTCAAGAAATGTTTGGATAATCCTCTCTGGCACATGGTGTGACTCTTGGAGATGGTCCTATGCAGGGCTAAGGGTTGGACTCGATGATCCTTGTGTGTCAAAAATTAGACTTTATATTGGAGTCTTTTGCAACCTTAATGATTCCATCATCCTAAGTGATCAACTCCTACCTGTATTTCTAGATAGAGGGTGTCTCAGAGGACTTGAAAAAAGATATACATTCAAGACAGATTCTTTCCTATGATGGTGTCGGTGGAACACAAAACTTTAGAATGAAATGGAAATAGTTTGGCAATGCACAGAATGAAATGGAAATAGTTTGGCAATGCACAATCATGGTCAATGTTTTCCTACAGGAAAAAATTAAAAACAATAGAGAAGAAATATTTTAATTGAAAAACCTGAATAGCTCTCATATCAAGTAGAAATGCTGTTAAACTACTGGTGCCTGGAGCTCAGGAGTCCGGCATCAGATTTTGGATCTTAGCATCTATTTGTTGCTTGGAAATACAGTTTCTCAATTCTTCTGCCCACTGAAGATGTTACACTATTTTGTTGGGAAAAAGGGAATGGTGTGAGACTGGTGTATCAGGTTCAGATTTAGAGGTATCAAAGAGGTTTGCATAGATTTCTTCTGTTTGAGATCTTCGCTGATGAGTTGGATGAATTGTTAATGTTTCATCTATCTTGTCAACCTATTCTAATGCAAGATTTCCCTCTGCTTAATCTCTCAGACACTTTATTTCGTTAGCAGAAGAAAACAGTATCATCTTCCTTCTCAGTAGTCTCAAGGGCTTTGTGAATCCTCCAAAAGACCTTTAAAATTAGAAATTACCAGTCATCTTTGTACCACCAAAGCTGTGCAACAGTCGATTTCCCGACTGCCTGAAATTAAATACTGTTGCCCCACTTAATGCCATGATTTGGATAAGTTGATTTCTAAGGGAGCTCGGGAAGCTGCAGCAACTCACTTTTAAGTGCAAGTCGCTTTGAAGGAGACCATTTGGGATTTCAAAAGGCCTTAAATGGAAAAATCCAAATCCACAGTAAAACTAAACGAGAAAGTCTCTGGAGATTGTGTGTTTCAATGAGCTTCACTCACTAAGATTATTAGGAAAAATGTCAGCAAATAAGACACTGAAAAATCCACAGAGTATTTCTGCTCACATCAAAAATTTTACAGTCCGAGACTGCACCACTCTGTATTTATATCAACTGGTTAATTAAATTACACAGTGTTAGTTTAACTCACTGGGAAAAGATTTTCCTTTGGTACTAATCTCTGAATTAAATGCTATGACTGCACCGTAGAAAAGGCAAGATCACATAATTTATAAATATATATATGTAGATAGATATTTACCTTCAGGTATACATGGTTTTTACAGTCATCACCGTGCTGATCAACAAGCTGTGCTGCATCTCCTCTTGCAGAGAGATACCAATTCTTGATGCTGAAATATTTGCAACGTAAGTTTAAGTAGTTTATAAAGAAAAAACCCAAGTATTTGAGTGTGTACTCTCAAAGCCCCATGTTTGCAAGCCTTCTAGTATTTATTTACATCTTTGTAACACATTTAAAATTAATTAATTGTCTCTTTGTTGACCTGAGAAGGATGCAGGTTAGGTTGAATATGCAATCAGCCTGGAGTGGACACACGTGTCTTGACCAAGATGCTTCCAGCATCTACAAGCAAACTACTTGTCTAGACTACTTTTATAGTCAGTGGAGGAAATAAACACTTCTGGAAAAATTTAGAATAATTTTAGAAAAATTATCCACGTTGCTGTAAAATAATTGTCTAAAATCAGCCACATGAATTCCAGAAATGTCTGTTTGTCTCCATTGGCCCGACTGGGAGCTGAGGGTTAACAGCTCAAATGAAATGCTGTACCTTGTAGAGGTGGAATTTGTCTTACACACATGGCTTGTGTATCTCATCAGCTAAAGTCAAACCTATGCCATCTGTGGCCACTGAGAAAGAAGGGACTCTTCACAGACAAGCAAGTCACCATCTGCTGATGCAACCACAGGTTGTTGCCTCGGAGGGTTAGGTCTGGAAGAAGCAAAGTAACAGAAGAAAGTGGTGAGTTATCTTAGTGCGTGTCTCTTTTGCATACCCTGGCTCTCATGCATCTGATTCCTGCATCTGTACTGACAGAATCACCAAAGGCTTTTGAAGTGCAACTCAGAAAATCTTAAGAAGCTGGAAGGTTGAAAACGTGTAGAATAATTTATCCTCATTGCTTCTGCCATCCCCACCTCTTGTCTCCAGCTATTCTTTCTTGACACTTTGTTGGGCCATGCAGTTGTATTTTCCTCTGAAGACATAAATTGTCCCTGACTAAAATCTTCAAGATCAGGAGATAGGTAAGAAAGACCTTTTAAATCAGTTTGATTGCATTCAACCCAGCAGAGTTGATCCATCATCTCAGCTTTGTGCAAGAGTGAGCTGAGTAAGAGAGGTCAAGAATTACATGTTTGGTGGGTTATCTCAGCTCAAGAGACACTCTGATTAGGCTTGTATAACTTTGATAACATTAGTGCAATTACCCTGATCTACACAATCAGAGTCCGATGAGCAGATAATTACTGGCAGAAAATTTAATTACATGGATTTATTTGATCTGTGGTCATAAGGAACATTACTATGTGTTATGATTTAGGAAAAAAACAAAACAGAACCTTGACAATATGAATTGAGATGGGCTACAGATGCCTACAGACAAAATAGGTTGGAATGATCTGCTTCCCAGATCTCACCTGGCAGAGGACCTGTGGCTTTACTGGGGAGCTCTCAAAATCACTCTAAATGTCATGAGCCCAGGAAATTTCTTGGTAAGCAAAAAACCATCTTTGAGTGATGTAAAAATCCATGTTTGGTTATACTTTACTTGCCTACATCCTACCCTGCTCCCACCACTCTCCCCAAGCTGTAAAGCTCACCAGAGTGACTCTCCCAGCAATCACATTCACTCTGGGAGATCCAAGTTCAGGATGCAAATATCATAATGCAGTTAGAGCCATGTGAGCCGAGTATATAAATTCTTATGAACTCAGCAGAGTCAGTGTATGAACAGCAGCAGCAAGGCTAAACTTCCCTTTGGTGAAATAGATAAAGAATTGTTAAGACTCTTAATGATGGGGACTCTTCTGGCTATAACAAGACCACAGATACTCATCCCACATGTTGAAACCATCATCAGTGCTGCTTAAAGTTAGGGACCCAACCCAGCTGCCTAAGCAGAGGTAGCAAGTGCCACTTGAGCCCAGTCAGAATGTCCTGCCAAATCTCTGGTTGCTGCTTTGAAAGAGAATATGTCCCCTTTTCTCTCAGGTCACGCCTGGCATGACCATGCTTACCTCCTACAGCATCTCCCTCCAGAGATGTAAGAACGTGTGTAGGAATTCAAAGCAGACCCCATCCAATTTCCTTTGAGGTTAGTGACTTCTACACCTTGTTAAAGTGACTGAAATGGACTGACCCTTTCTCTCTTCATTTGCTGTCTATTTGTTCTCTCTTTATTTGTCTCTGTAAGCTGTGGATGCCTCATCCCTGGAAATGTTCAAGACTAGGTTGGATAGAGCTGTGAGCAAGCTGGTGTAGTGGAAAGTGTCCCTGCCCATGGCAGCGGGGTTGGAACTACATTTTTTTTAAGGTCCCTTCCAACCCAAACCATTTCATGATTCTATGATTCTATTTTTAGCAGAAGCACGTGGGAGTTAGACCATAGACTTAGGGTTTTTCTTGTCATTCCTCCTTGAAAATGGCCAGTGTCAGCCATTTCTGAAATCCTGTCTAGATTAGTTTCCACTGAGAGAACAATAATGGAGGTTTCTTCACCTGGATTAGTCACCTATCCTCTTTACTGAGTCAGTGGAGGCAAACAGATGTTGTGCACATCTCATTTCATCCTAAACTGACCATTCAAAATAGTTCACACGTGAGAACTACCGGATTCCTTCCATTGCCTATAATGGCAGACTCAGAGGAGGTGCCATTTCATCTGTACATTCATGTTCTATTTCAGTGCATGGCACTGTTACAGTACAATCCATTTCTAGCACAATCAGGTGAACAGAGCAGCGTTACCAGCTCCAAAAAAAACTCAAATGAATTAATCTTTTCTGCAAGGTCTTCTTCTTTCAGTGGGGCCTCCAGCCAAACCTTTCCTCTTTTGCCTCATGAGTTGCTAAAATAACTTGTTTAGCAAGTCTGTTGTCAAAAGTGTGCTTTGATCTGCCTGCATTTTCCTCTGCAGTGTTTGCAAGGATGTAATCAATTTGTAAGAAGGCAATCATGCTGCTTTGCTTCTTTTCCTAAGCCTGCAGTAGATAAATGTATTAACACTTTGTGATAACAATCTTGGAGCTGCTTCTAATCCAGTATTAACTCTCCCACTGACCTCTGAGTAGTATTATTCATAGTTTTCAAAGGAGGATAGCAAGGCCCAAATTACTGTTGCTTTCAGAAATGGTTGCTTAAATCTGGGCAGACACATCACTGAAAAGACCATGAGATGGTCAGTGGAGTTGGTCACAGGATGAGAAGGAGCAGTGGGATGAACACAATGAAAGATGACCCTCACACACACACACACAAAATAAATCCAACCCCATACCCAAGAGAGGTCATTTTTCAGTGCTCTCAGAAGTGATAGGAAGGAAAAATTGGTAGATCCATCCAGGATCCAGCTTACTCCATCTGAAATGTTGTCCCCATGCATTCCTTTGGCTGTAAAGCCAGAAAAATCTTTGTATTTACAAAGCATAGCTTTTGTAAACACACTTTTGTAGTGATGGCTATTTTATTGTCTGACTGATGCACTGTAGAGAGCACAATTCTAAGTTTTCCTGTAGGCTACATTTTTATTTTGCAGCCAGATGTCACAATAAAATTGTGTAAGAAGAAACTATACAAACAAGATGCCAAATTGAGAAAAAATAATCAGCTCAGGGAGGAGGAAAACACATTTCAGTCTCCAAAACATCAGCAGAAACTCTTATATTTCCATTATAAAAATAGATTACATTTTTAATGTAAAGGTCTGACATGCTCTGTAGTATTATATTGTCCTGCATATAGTTATTTTGTGAGAAAGCTCTATTATAAATATTCTCTTGCTAAATCTTTTCTACTGTACCCCATAAATACCTAAAATCTATTTGCAACTCAGTTTTGCTTAGCACTTTGGTGTATTTTGGGGAAAAGTGCCATAAGAATTGCTCATTCTCCACCATATTTGAGGGGTGACTTTTATGTGTTCACCACGTATTTTGATAAAGGGGACCCCAGAGGCAGCCAAATTACTGAAATTCTGCTGAAGCCACAGAATTAAGAAGGTGCAGGGGTTTTGGCTTCCCAAAATCACTTTAGTCCTAATAGTGAGACTGTAGCTATCAAATTATTAGTCTTACTTTTTTACTTGGGTTTCCAAGGATTCTATGAAGACATTAAGAATATAAATACTGAAAAGTGGCAAAAGTGAACACGTAAATATGAGATGATTCGCCCTAAACTGGACAGTGTCAGGACAGGTCTCCTGGAGCCCAGTGTTCATTAGGAGAGAAGCTGCACCGACAGGGGCCACCAAGAGCTACAGCAGGACCAAGGCAAGGTATGAGCTGCAAACTGAATGTCCCTGAACGTGACAGAAGTTGCTGAACCATCTTTCTTCCCTGTGAGGGTGGACAGACCCTGGCACAGCTTGCCCAGAGAAGCTGGGGCTGCCCCATCCCTGAAAGTGTTCAAGGCCAGGCTGGACAGATATTAGAGCAACCTCTTCTAGTAGATGGCATCCCTGTCCACGACATGGGGTTGGAACTGGATGGTCTTTAAGATCCCTTCCAACCCAAACCATTCCATGATTCTATTGTTTCAGATGGGACGTGGTTTCACTCCAGAGTCCTCTGCAAAGCCAACACGATGACATGATTTTTTTTGTAATCCAGCACTGAGGAAAACCAGGATTCAATTTTCTTGACCTTCAGGAATCTGAAATCACTTTCATCCTCTCTTAATGGAAAGTCTGAGATGTAACACAGGGAAGAGTGTTGCTCTCTCTTCTAGGAGCCACACCACACATCTGAATTTCTTCATTTTAGATTTGTTCAAGGGAAGCAAACACAAAAATTACAGAGGGTGCTAAATATTTTTTTCTGGAGCCTTAGACCACCATGCAAAGCAAGTCCTGTCCTTCAGCAATATCTACCTGTCCCTACCAGGCAAAGACAGATGGTGGGAAAACCTGTGAGATGGAGCTACTGGAGAAGGTACTGACCCTTGTGCTCAGGAGCCCCTGCCCTCTAGGCCATGTCTCCAGCCCTTTCCAATGCATGTTTGCATATTTTATACAAAGCAGAGAGATGCAAGAGAGACTGAAAAAATCAAACCATCAAATCATAGTGTGGTTTGGTTTGGAAGGAACCTTTAAAGGTCATCTAATCCAACCCCCATGATGGAGATGCAGAGTATGATCAGTCATTGGTGGTGCTGGGGCAGCTGTTGAACTCAATGATCTCAGAAGTCTTTTCCAAACTTCCAGGCAGAGAGGAGCAGTGGACAACACCTGAGATTCCAAAACCTGACAAATCCCAGTGGATGAAGGACACCTCAGTCCAGCTTTCTTATTGCCACAAATTCCTAAATTATAAATACGAATGAAGCATTTCTGACAGATCATAAGAATGTTGTGTTAGGTGCTCCCAACCCTCCTTTTTTTTCTTTTGCATATGAAAAAAGAAATTAATTATTTCCATCTTGAGACAAGTCAAACTGGATGTTTACATGACCTTTAATTTTGAGAGTGGACAAGGGGGCAGCCTCCAAAGAGTCACTCATTTTGCACAGCCAACAGGAAGGGGCACCTGGCATGAGTTTATAAACTCAAGCAGTGGAGGCAGGTTACAGTGAGCCTGAAAGAGAAAGCACACATTCCACTCAATAAAAGAATAATAAAGTGTCAGGTAGGAAATAAATATTGAAACTCATTTCCCACCAGGGAAATCTCTTTGCAGTAACTAATTTAGATGGAGAATAAAACAAAAAGGCCCTATATCTCAACCTTGGCAATAACCTGTCACCAAGCACAGCTCACCTCTTGTGTCTGCTTAGACCCGACGCCTGCATGGGAAGAAAAGGTGACAACTGCTTTGCTGTCTCCCATTATAAATCAAATCAAATCAAATCAAATCAAATAAATCATGCATGAAAGGAGTTCTTGCAAAATAATAACAGTGCATTAGGGTCCCTTGGACATTCTTGAGCAGCAAGGACAAGGTTTTTCCTCTCAATGCTGTCAGTAATTACATCAGATACAGCAGGTGAAGGGATTGCTTTGGTATTCTGTCAAGAAATTAAAATGCTTTCATGGTGAAAGCAAAGCCTTTTGGTTGCTGGTGGTGGTTTTCTTGTTTAAACTTCTCTGAGAATTCAAACTGAGGCTGGATGAACAAGGCAGAAAGGATGGCAAACTGTTAACATGTTGAGTACCTGTGGTGGCATGGGCTGAAAAGCACAAAAAGACAAGTGATGCTTGACTCTCTTGGATGTAGAAGGAACAAAGTGATGTCCAGGACACACACAGACTGTCCCTGCTGTGGTGAATGTGACCCTTGTCCATTCTGGTTTCACCCTGTGCTCCCTCTCAGTGGGAAACTTCACACTGTGTCACTGGCTCTCCTCTGCACACCAATTCATGGTGACTTTGTGAGTCTGAGTGGCACAAGGGTACCTGTTGGTTTATACATGCACTGGGGGGCCCTGTGAGCAGATGCATCCCCCACCTGTGGGTCGCTATTGCCCCTTGGTGATCTGCCTGCAGAACCCCCTATGCAAGCACCATGGGATCACTGTTCCTGCAGGGAGCTCATGTCTGAGCTGTCCCCACTCTGAAATGTATTTGCCTCCATCCCTGACTATGTGGAGTAAAGAATCAAGACCTTGTCACAGTCCTTCCCTGATACGTGAATGTGAATTCCCACCCGTGAATGTGCAGCATCCAGCAGACTGGAGTGACTGTTTCCTACAGGCTTAAAGAGAATTTCCCTTTAAGCACCAAGGTCTACTCTCTCAGATGCTTCATAAGCCCTGGGTAGGCTCATCCTCTTCAAGCCTCTTGGTTAACCTCTCCCAGCTGCTGCAGTGCCTGTTTCTCTTTGCTGTGCTCCAGAACTCAGTCTGGGCACAAGGCTGTTGCTTGCTCAGAGACTTCTGGTATTGGTTGTGCCCTCCTGGAATGCCAGAGATGAGCCCCATGGTCCTGATGTGGCACAGGGCAGATGGGAGGGGTTCATTTCTGGAGCAGGAATTAGAGGATATGTAGGATACAGGAGTACTGATAGTGATTGGCACATGCTTACACACTTGAATATCCTGTTTTCTGTATTTTCCTTAAAATATTAATAAAAATGTTCACATACCCATAAATATGGATATATTCCTACCTTAATAATAATATTAATATGCTTATAAAATAGCTTCTTGCAGATGATGCATGCCTGAGTTTCCACAGACAAAGAGCAAAGCACATCCGTCCAATATGACATAACTTATGTATCTCTACAGCCTGAAAAACAACCACATAAAATTAGGGTGCTCTGGAAGGGGAAAAAAATAGGAAAGTATGGAGGAGAGCAATTTTACTACACAGGTAGCACCAGCTGTGACTGCAGATGAAACACCTAGAGTGAAAATAGTGATCCAGGATGTCACTCCACTCCTTTAGTGTCCTGTGCATGATTGGACAGTCCTTGGAATACTTGAGCAACCCACACACATTGATACATGTGCCATCAGCTACCGTGGGAAACAGGGAATTGGAAACAGAGCATTATTGATCTCAATGGTTTCAAGCATCTGAACTAGAGCAGGAGAAATCATTCTATTGGAAAGGCTGTATCTCTCCAGTGATTTAAAAAAAATAAATCTGAATATCTCTTCCAAGAAAGAAATGTCCTGTTTACTCCTAAAGTCTCGAAGTCTAAGTGGTAATGCATAGTAAAAACAGTTCTCACCACCCTCACATATACCTGGAGGGTGAGATTCCTTCATCTCATGTTCATCTTGCTCTAGCATCTCATCAATATCTCCTTACAACTCCCTGGGACAAGGAAACTTGTCTTCCTGCTACATCTGTAAAGCATCATGTAATTTTATGTGAATGATGCATAAAAATAAATCTGTGTATTTCTGTGTCTAAGGGTCTCAAGCCCAGAAAATAAATTGCCCATCTCACTTTACAATTTTACCATTGGCACCTTGAAGAAGTAGCTCATTAACGAGTGAGGGAGGATGCAGAAGAGGGGGGGAAACCAATTTCCAGCTTGCAGTATTTTGCTAAGAACGTTGATAACAATTTCTGCTATTAGTCTCTGTCAGAAATGCCAGAGTCATTACTGAGATGGTGTGGCCAGAGGGCACCCAGCATCACAGCTCACTGTGGAGTCTGAATAAACATTATAAAGCACAGAAAAATGGTCTGTGTTTGAAAGTTTTCAAGTAATTAAAGAAGTACTCAGCTCTGCTGGTAGCAGACAGTCAAGATGAAAGGAAATCTCACCTTCTGCTTACCACCTCCCAGCTAAATCAGTGCATTGTGGTTGTTGGCCCAGCCTGCACCTACGTGGGTAGAGCTGGCTGAGCACACATTTGAGTGTCTGACCCAAGTATCAAATGGATCCACACAGGATCCCCCGTGGAGCACACTGTTAGGATCCATACTTTGCACTGGGGTGGGAATTCAACACGCATTTCCCCCCTTTCCACAGTTCCTTTCCTTATGTCAGCTGATGTGTTATACCACACCATGCAGGAGAGCTGAGCTCACCTGCACATCACCATGTCCACCACCAGGAGGTCAGGACTCAAATGTGAAGACAGAGGAGTTCTTGGATGGTGAGAAGAGAGGCCAACCACAGAGCTATCAATCAAAATCAAAAATCTTGTTGTCCCAAACCATCATAGTTACCAGTTGTCAGTGGTTGCCTCTGTGCCTCTGTCAGGATGACATTCCCGAGATGAAAAGGCCAATAACACCTTTGAATGTGTTCCCAGTATTTCATAAAAATCATAGAATAGCCTGAGATGGAAAGGCACCCACAAGAACTGTCAAGTCCAACTCCTGGTCCTGCATAGGACCACCCCAAGAATCCCACCATGTGCCTTTTCCAAGCTCATGGAAATTCTGCCTTTTGTGTGGTTTAAAATCCTGGAGTTCACATTCCCCCAGGGATTTCCATAGGCATTGGGTACTGAAGTGACATTGTGAATCTGAGTTTACCACCCTCCTGAGCACAAAAGCACCCATCAGCTGCAAGATCCACGAAGCTTGAGATCTACTGTCTTTACTACTGACTGTCCTCTGTATAAATGAAGCAATGATTCACCTTTCAGGCACACTGAGAGAATTACTTAATGTTTGGGAGGCGTTTTAATGATATGAAGTGTGGTAAAAATGCTAAGTATTATTATTGTTCCACTTTGTCTTCCACTTAAGTGCAAAGGGGGATTGTGCAGCTACTTCCCAAGTGTCTCCCAAGGGTGTTTCTAAAGCAATTATGTCGGCTGACACTGTCAAGCTTCACAAAATGGAAACGATTCCGAGGCTGACCAATCAGCCCCGTTACCAGCAGATGAATCTAACGACTTCAAAGCTATTCATTAAGCAGGACTATGAATTGATTACATAAATTAGCATGCTGCTGACAAGGCAGGGAAGGGAGGAGAAGACGGGAGAGGAGGCCGACATAACACATCCCTCATTTGGCAAAGACAGTGGTTATTAGGAGCCCAGAGCTAATGAAAGAGACAGATCCATTAGGCACGTGTCGCTGTAGGGGATTGATTGCTCCCCCTGAAAAAGGGCTGCTCCTCTTGTTAACTGGAGGATTATATTTGTTCTGGCTTGTTGATCCAGGGGCAACTGTCACATTTAACAGGGAAGTGTAGTTTGTAAAGAGAGGGAAGGAAGATGACAGACTTGCATCAAAGCCATTATTGAAATGTTCTCAGCCCAAGCACTGCAAAGCGAGTTGGTTTACAGAGAAGATGTGTGAGGAGCATTTTCTGTGTGAAGCAGCCGTATTTGGGAGAATTCCAGCGAGATCTACTTTAAACAGGAAGCTTTTCAATGGAAGCTTTGAACAACAAAACCTAAGTGGTACATGTGAACCCTGCCTCTGATGAAAACTGCCTGTCCAGGAGCAGCATGATGCTAAGTCTCAGTGCAGGCTCCTCTGAGCTTTACAAACCTGGACTAGAGCTAAGAGGATCAGATCCCTCGTGCAAAACCTCATCAGACCTCAGGTCGCTGCAGCCAGACCCCATCTGTCCACGTTTGGATCTTGTTTGCCCCTCTTCAACAGCTGATGTGTTACCTGGAGTCCCAGCACACTGTACAACCCTTCACTCATGTTTGGAGCCACTTTAATTTCACATGGGCCAGCCACGAGGTGTCAAAATCATCTCTCCAGGCAAAGAAAATATCATTTCACAGAGCAACTTCCTTCCATGATAACCAGTGAGGGATTGAATAAAACAGTCTGATTTCAATGTATTATTCAACTTCTTCATTCATGGCTCTCTGGACAGTCCTGCCAGTACCTCCCTGTTTAGTTTAGCCCAGACTATGCCTGTGTAGCTCTAAGTATAGGCAAATCCTGTGTAATTTTTGTTAGAAGTAAGTTTTCTATCCACTGGAGTTGCTTCTGGCTCTGATTTAGGGGAAGAGGGGTTGAGTCATCTTTTGTTGCTGGTCTGTACTGCAGCATGATTTGAGTAATCTCTAATTAGAGGGGCGTAAGTGTGTTGTTCAGCCCTCCAGACCCTTAAATATGTGCTTAAATTAAGCACATGTTGAAGTGCTCTTCTGAATCAGGAGCCTGAGCAAGCTCGGGCTGAGTTTTCTGCCGACATTCTGTTGAAATTACTGCAATCCATTATTCCAAGTGCAGCTCGGCCACTGAAACTAAACAAAAGGCCCTTGGAAAAAGAAACCCTTAAGCAAAAGTCACGTTTTGCAGACTCTGCTTGGTGAGTTTGATGCTGCTGTTTGTTTGGCAAAGCTTTGCACGCTGCAGGAACATAACGCCCCTGTCATTTTGTGAGGCATGTTAGTTAGCAGAATATTTTGTACTTTTTCAAGAGGGAATTGATCTTTTGCTCTGTATCTTTCTTACCAAAGAGGCAGGAATCCTGAATGTGGTCTCCCTTCAGATTTCTTCCAAATTTGCAAGAAAAATGTTTTGATTTGAAAAGGAAGCCAGTCACAAGGTGGTGAGTGTGGATCAGGGAACAGACCTCCCCACAGTTCCCCATGGCTTGCTGGTTTCTGCTCGAGGAAAACCTGGGTTTGATGGATCACCAAGAAAATCCATGATGGCAACTGAATGCTGATGGCAGCTGCACAAATTTAGAACAACTGACTTTTCGTGTTGCAGTAAGAATTCAGCAAGATCAGAAACTACCAGAGCATCGTTAAATGTGGGTATTTAATGGGGCAGCTTTGTGCAACAATTGAACTTCAGAGAGGATTTTCCTGTCCTTCACCGCTGAAGTAATTTGGTGGATTTGTTATTAACCAGGAAAAAAAGCAACTGGGATAGAATATCTTGCTAACCCTGGCTACCCAGGGATTACACAGAGCCTGCTGTATTATGCAGTTGTTCCTTTGCATATTTCACTGACTCTGGGGGAAATATTAAAATTTATAATTTCCATATTGCCAGATTATCGTACCCTCTCCGATGATTGTTCTCTCAATTTTTTATAATCTGTCAATTTTCACACTATTTAAAAAGACAATTTGACTGCCTTAATACCAGAAAAAAAATCTCACAGGGTATTTTCTTTCTTTTTTTGTTTCCTCAGCACAGGGAAGGCTATTTTTAGGACTAGAAACCTATCATTACCATTCATTGAACACCTTCCCTTGCCATTGCAGATAAACACTGAGCTTAACAGTTTTTAGCCTTGAAAAAAAATTAAATAAAATTTCAAATCTGCTTCCAGGAAGTCTTTGGTAAATAACATGTCACCATGGATTGCCACATTAATAGAGAGTGTGAAATACAAGTGTGAAGTCTATGATATATCTATACCCTGTGCTTTTATATGTCATAATATTTAGTTATCCACAGCTAAGGAACTCACAAGATTTTTGAAGTGCAGTAAGCAGTACTTTGCACATTTTACAGACAGGGAGATGGAAAAATACATGAAATAAATGTGGTGGCTGGCAGGAGCTCCTTAAGTACAGCTCTTGGTACTGATCTGCCATCTTCCTATCCCATGCACAGCCCAGCACCTCCAGATTTGATTAAAATAAGGATTGTTGTGGATGAGGTAAAAGGCTTGATAAG
>JAWWTY010000037.1:2942485-2987243 GCA_035222235.1 Margarornis squamiger
GCAGAGTGGATAAGAGGAAGAATGATTAGGAAGGAATCCTTGACTGTGAGGATGGTGAGACACTGGACCAGGCTGCCTAGAAAGGTTGTGGATGCCCCATCCCTGGAAGTGTTCAAGGCCAGGTTGGACAGGGCTTGAAGCAACTGGAATAGTGGAAAGTGTCCTGCCCATGGCAGAGGGTTGGAACTGGATGATCTTTAAGGTCTCTTCCAACCCAAACCATTCTGTGATTCTATGAAAATAATAAGGAAATACTATAATAAGGAAATATTTATCTAGGTTTGGGAGCCATGAAACTCTTCACAGTGATGTGCTCCTCTGGCATGGCTGAAAACACATGGCAGAGCTAAAATTTCCAAGCATCTTCTAAACAAAGCTCAATTGGGAAACTTAACCCTCTTTTGCTATAGAAGAAAAGTTGTACACCCAGAGAACAATATACCCATTCAAGCTCTTTTAAGGTTTCATTAGTTCCTAATGAAAGCTTTGCAGATGGAGAAGGCAGCAATTAACAATTAAGAGCAATTAACAATTATTCCTTCTGCTTGTTTCCTGCTGGAAAAGGGAGACAATTAAAGTCTCTTATCCTGTCCCTACTCTTGTCCTTCTCTACCTTGGGAATCAGGTTATCAGGGAATCATTTTATGTAGCAAAGTACCTGCTTTTGCTTGTGGTAAATGGTCAATACCCCAGGGCCTGGTTTGTAGAAATGCCCGAAAATACAGCTATTTCCTTATCGGGTGCTTTTGGGAGGGGAAGAGGGAAATGGCATTTAAAAATTAGAAAGTTTTTTTTTTTTTTTATTTAATGGAGCAAAAATACAGCAAGCCAGGTTTTCATCTGAACTGAAAAGTGTGGGTAACTGGTGGCAAAACTGAAGTGGGGTCAGTAGGGAAAGACTGATCAGCTTTGATGGAGGAACTATGGGTGTGTCAGCAGAAGGTCTCAGATTGGAGAGATCTAAGTCATCCTAGTCAGGCACAGAGTTACTTGTTTAGGTCTCAGAAGCACCTTTGCATGTCTCTGCATGAGAATTGGCTGGCTCAGATTTTAGGTTCATCACCTCCATGTGGGTTTTTTGCATTCCTTCTGGATGCCTTTGAGGCATGGCTTTCAAAGATGGAGCGAACTCATTTCTCTAGGATTGAGATCATAGAATCACAGACTGGTTTGGGTCGGAAGGGACCTTAAAAACCATCTATTTACAACCTCCTCGCCATAGGCAGGGACACCTTTCACTAGAGAGATCTGTGGGGTCTGGTCTGGTGCTGCTTAGCTCAGCTTATGGACACTGGAGTCCAAGGTGAACTGTGTGGGACACAACAACTCTCCTGCCCTGCACGTGGTATGAAGTGTCTGCCCTTGTCCCTTGGGCTATTGCAGCCCCTGTGCCTGATTCCAGTGTAAATGCAACCGAAAAAGATGATCCTTTTTTCCTTTCCTCATTTCCCTCCCAAGTGTTTATTCCTCCCCATCCCAAAATACTGATGGAAGAGCTTGTGCATCCAGGTAGATAGACTGGGAGAATGAGCCAGCTGAGAGATAAAACAGGTCTTTAATGTGGGTTAATCTTTAGCCAGATGAATTTTCCAACTGCCAAAATACTGATGCCACTGTGAGCAAAAAAGCAGGAGTGACACAAGGAGGGGATGGGACCACTCACTTAACAGGAGGCACCAACACTAAGGTGACAGTGTAACCTTGGCTTGTTGGTTCAGTGCATTAAATTGCTCCATGTTTACTCTGGACCACAAATCTTTATTTAGCTAGTTATGACAAGTAGATAGAGCAAAAAAAGTTCATATTAACTCCTTGTCTTCTGTAACATCTTCACACCTCTATGCTCAGAAATTACCAACCTGTTTCCATCCAGGACAACCCAGCTGACTGAGGAAGAGATATTGTGGAATAATACTGCATGACCCAGTGATACTGATCTGCAAGAGATATTCTGTAATTAATCACTTAGAAACAGGCCATTAATACTCCAAAGACTGTAATTTATACAGCTTTTGTCAGCTTTGCTATCCAGATCAGAGGATAAAAGATAGGGGCTGCAAGGACCTGAGAAGGAAGCAGCCCACAAATCTTCAGTGCAAGCTCAGCACTGAGAAGTTAGTGAGCATTAAAGTGCTCATCCATCTCAGAGCAGCTGCCTGGACCAGTGTGGTCATCCCCTCACGTGTTCCTTCAGAGACAGAAACAACAAAGTGTGCATTGGGCTGTCTCAGGAGGGCTAATGGAAGCCCAAGTGTGGGCATCTGGGACTGCAACTGTACAGTCAGTGTTGCTGTACAAGCAGGAATCCAGGTGGGACTTGGATGAGTTGGCTCAACATGGGTGTTCATCACTATCTGAGAGGCCTCAAAATGCCACTTCTGCTCATGCTTCAAGAAGGTGTGACTTTTCCTTGGATCTGCCATCCCATTTATGTATTGGATGCCCTTGGGGTGATCACTAGCCTTGGCTGGAGTCAGGTGAGAAGCTCTGCCAAGGCACTGAATATTAAATAACACTTACGCTACTGCTGTCCTGCTCTGCCCTCAGTGGCTGCAAGCCTCAGCTCACAGGCTGCCTGAACAGCCCAGACTTCCCTGTCCTCACTCATTTAGGACAAGCCTGATCTGATTCCTGCCTAGAGTCAGAAGAGATGAGACTCCTCCAGAAAACACATGATGCTGGATCCTCAAGCCTTTTTCTCCATAGTCCCATCAGCCAGGCTTCCCTTTGTCTGCTCTTAGTCATGTCTTACAACCAGGCTGGTCAGAGTCATGGAATGGTTTGGGTTGGAAGGGACCTTGAAGATCATGTAATTCCAATCCCCTGCCATGGGCAGGGACACCTCCCACAGGTGTCATCACTTAGTGCAACACCTAAGGGAGGTACCACCAAGATTGCAGGCTGAGATGTTCACTCTGCAAACTAAGATTTCCATCAGTATTTAGTTGGCATTGTAAGGTGGTGTCTAGGAAATGTTTTTGGACCATTTTTTTCCTTACTCTGTATTCTCTGAAATATGACCAAATTTCATCATTATTCCAAAATTTAAAGTCCCTTTCTTTCCACTTCTAAAAATACAGCGAAGGATCCAGTAGATTATCTGAACCAAACCTGTCTTCACATGCCTGTCAATAATACTTATAAAAAAATGCAGCAAATGTTTCTTTGCCTCACATCTCTAATGCTCTATCAGTAAAAATTAAAGATAGATTTGTGTGAAATAAGTTAGAATTTAGAATGACTTTTCCTATTCTACATGAAGGGGCTTATCTTCAAAGCAATCTGCACAAATCCCATTAACAGCAATAACAGAATTTGTGCAAGTAACTCCCCAAACACCACTTTGAACATTAAGCCCTTTACTTAATTCAATATCAGATAAAAACACGATCTGAGGAAATGCAAAGACTTGATATTCTGGTTTATGTTCCACAATGGACTGGAGACTCTTACACACAGAGACACACACACGCACAGAGATACCAGCTTGACAATGGCAAATGGAAACAGAAAAGCTGCTTCTTATTAGAGGAATTAAATAGGGAAAAAAATAATAATAATTAAAAAAAAAGGTAAAGAAAAAGGCCCCAAAAAGCAACCTCAAATAGCAGCTCCATTCCCAGAAGACAAATAAAACCTGAAAACACATTTCTGGAAATGCTGGATGGGGTTTCAGAGGAATCAAGGCAGAAAACATCTCCCAAAACTGGGTGCATCAGTCTGCAGTCTGCAATTAAGTTTCCAGCCTCTTCTCCAGTTTCCATCTTCTCTCCTTTGTGTCCTACTGTCCATCCCATTGGGCACTAGGCATCCTGGCTACAGGATGTACTCCTACAAAAATTCGGATTTCACCCAGAAATGCCATGACCAAGGTACCACCCAACTCCCCTCTTTGGGTCACAGCGTTCTCAGGCACCTGAAGGAGAGGGAAAGTTTAACATTGACTTTTTAGGTACATTGGAGACCCTTGAGCAAGGAGAATGGGGAAAATATTCCAAATTTTTCACTGCCATGCTGTGTGATGCACAGGAATATCCAGGTCTAAGAGAGGACAAAAGGACTTTGTCGCTGGAAGGAGGTGTATGGATTTATTCCAAGTTCTTGGTGGAAAAGATTCTTCTTACTTTATTTATTATTTGTAAAAACGTGGACTAAAAACGAAGTCAAGCTCCATGGCACAGCAGCTGTAGATACTGAACAAGCACAGAACAAAATGAGGGGGTTTTCTCCTCAATGAGAGGATACTTCAGGGTTTTAATTTAGGTCCTCTGAGGCAGAGAAATCCTCAGATGGTGCCCAGGTTCCCAGCTCTTCTCTCCTTTTGTGCTTGCCTCTATTACCTTCATGACAGAGCATGGAAATCAGGTGCCAAAGGCATGGCACTCACAAGCAGAACACTGAGCCATTGCAGTTTGGGACCTGCTGTGCTCAATCCCTCCTTGGCTGGGTAAATTCTTGCTGTGGAGGCTGGAAAGTAGAAAGCTGCATTGGTAAGAGGCAACTAAGGTCAGTCACACATCCAGGAGCTCAGCAGACCTTGCAGTTTTCCTTTGCAAAGTCAAGCTTAAAAATTTACAGCTTGGATGTTCAAGGGTCCTTCCAGCTATGAACAACAGTGAATTTCAGAGGAAAGTTTGCATCTTGATGTCGTGACCTCCCCCAGCACATTCTTCCCTAGAGACATAAGGTGTGTTCTCACCTTAAACCAGTGGGAACACGGTCCCAGGTTTCTGCAAGGTCTCCAGGTCTCAGTGACAAGTCCATGGAAGTGATAATAACACTTTCTTCTCCTGAAAAAGTCCTTGCTTTTGGCTGGGTGTCCTCATGGGACACTGCTAATTGCCTTGGCAGGGAATATCTCCCAAGTGCTCTGCACGTGTGGGAGGGAGGTTTATGGAGACAGGCTCTTCCTTCTTTCTACATGTGCAGCTGATACACATGGAAAGACAGAGTGGGCTACCCAGCATGTGGGCAAATTTCACACCTGAAACAGCAGCAGCAAAGCCCAAGACTAAGCACACAGCAGCAATAGTTGCTCCACATTTGACTTATGTCAATCAGCTGGAAAATTTCACAGAAATGGGTCATTGCTGTGTGGGTAATGTCAGCAAGAGGACCAGAGTGATGCCCTCTTATCTGAGGGGAAGTCATATATAACAGAGTAAACTGCATCTAAACCAAAAGGACTCTAATCTGCTGTCTGCAATAGCCCCAGTATGATGAAGCTGTTGGTTATAGAGCTTTTGTGTGTAACTAAGGGCCACAGACACACTCAGACTCCAAAAATGAAGCTGATTTGGGAAAATTAGTTCTAATTGTGCCTATGCATTTAAAGATGAGAAAGCTTCACTTTTTTATAGCAGTAAAGTTAGGAGAATTATATCTGTTCTTAAGTTTTGTGGTGAGTAGAGTCAGTCTCTGGTGTTGGGTTTGGACCTTCCCCTTCCCCTTCCCCTTCCTCTTCCCCTTCCCTTCCCTCTGTTGTCTTTTGTGCTATGTGCAGATTCCATATTTACATGGAAAACTTACATTGATTCTTATGGAGACTTTTTATATTTACATGTGTTAACATAAAGAGGTTTTTAAAAGCTCTGTTTATGTCAGAGAATGAAAGATTGCTGTTAATCCTGGGCTCAGCCGGAGAAGCAGTCGATGTCTTCTTCTGGGAACAAAAAGCAGCTTCCAGAGAGCCATCACTTTGGAAATCCCACCTGGAGCAGGATTATCAGCAGCTAACAGGGCTCTCCTTTCAGGAGTTAAAGGCTCTTCCTATCCCTCTCTCTCATTAGCAGGAATTGTCCACTAAGGGAGACTGTATTATCATGCCTGGAAGGAATAAATGCTCAAGTCCACCACTGATCCATGTTTCCAAGTGTCACACCTACACCTCTTTTAATCCCCCCAGGGATGGTGACTCCACCACTGCCCTGGGCAGTCTGTTTCAGTGCTGGACAACCTCTCCATGAAGAAATTTTCCCCAATATCTAATCTGAACCTCCTCTGGTGCAACTTGAGGCCATTCCCTCTGATCCTATTGCTTGTTACCTGCGTCAAGAGACCGACCCCCACCTGGCTGCACCCTCTTGTCAGGGAGTTGTAGAGAGTGGAAAGATCCCTCTGGAGCCTCCTTTTCTCCAGGCTGAGCTCCCTCAGCTGTTCCTCCTCAGACTTGTGCCCCAGCCCCTTCCCCAGCTCCCTTGCTGCTGGAACCTCCAGATCGTGTGCTCTGCCTCCCTGGCTCAGGACTGATGGAAACGATTACCACACTTGCTTACTTGAAATCTAATCCATCTTAACCATGAATTTTCTGCTCTTACTTTTATTAATTGCTACATTAATCACCAGTCACATCAAGCTTTTCAAAATGAAGTGGCTCTTGGATGGCAACATCAGCTCAGTGGTTTTGCCTGGGAATAGTACGCTTCATCATCCAAATGGCATCACTTCTTTTTTCTTTTTTTATAGATGCTGTGGAAGTGCTGGGAAATGGCTTGTTGCTGGAGGTCTTATTTTGACACCCATGTGAAGGTCAGGTTAAACAAATGCCAAATAGGAATAAGATTTGTCTAATTGGCCCTGCCTTGCAGAGGGGAAACAGTCAACCTGACCCCTCAAGGTGTCCTGCAGCACTAGTTTTCTCTGGTTTTAAGATTTTATGACTTATTAGAGAAGACAGCGTAATTACAGCTTCAGCTGAGATGTAGTTATAAAATCAACTTACAGTAATTGAGTACAGACACTATAGCAAGAGGTGTATCATACTTAAGTAAATATTGCAGCAGTAGAGGGACTTTGAGAACCATTAAATTTCACAGAAAGACATGAATCTTGAAATTAAAAAAGCAATAAAATGCTATCAAAAGCAACAGTAACAGCAACAGCATGGTTATTAAAAACAGTAATTATTTGCCTTGAAAATCTGTCTAGAAACCCTAGCAATGAAATATAACTACCTGCTTGTTTTGTTCATTCTGTACACAGAAATGAAAGATGGTGTTTCCTTAGAGACCAAAAAATCCAACTTTATCTTTGTAGGGTTTATGGGGTAGCTGACAACATGTTGGTGTCCATGCTGCCACTTCCATGAGTGCTTGACTATGTCAGCAAAACACGTCTCTAGAAATCTTTCACAAAATAATTGCACATGAAAACACTAAAAATGGAGGTGCCTTCAAAATCTTGGCCTGTGATGTCAGAAACAAGACTGGCTGGTAGATTTTTTTACCTCCCCCTGAGGAAATGATACATGGCAACTATATTTCATGTGTTGGTCATTAATTTCAACGAGCTCAGTTGGAATGTCTTGCCAGCATTTTAGTAAAAATCACTTCACACTACATTCTTCAAAAATTAGCTCCTTGCAGAGCTCTGGACATGTCTTCCCTGAGCTGGGGCACAAATTTTAAAACCACTGTCTGACCTTTGCATTACTTTTAAATGACTATGTAATAAGCTGCAGGGAGATACATGGATTTATTTTCACCTCTGGATTCTGAAGAATATCATAAACCATTCAAGCTTTTGCTCTTTTAGTTTTATGTCGCCATCAGATTTATCTCAGAATTATTTCCTTTTATAAATCCTTCCCATTCTCTGCATCACCTTTCAGAGATGGTCTCCTGTGAGGTCTTCTGTGGTCAAGCAAGCCATTTGTCAACACACATCACTACCCATTGCTCTGATGCTTCATCCTCCAGGCTGTTTGGACAGGTCACTTCACTGACTGCCTGTACTTTTGTCCCTCCCAAAGCCTGGGCTGTGGTACAGTGTCATAACGAGTAAGACCAAAGGATTTTCATCCCAAGACTTTGTTGACATTGTCAAATAACAATCTTTTCAGTGGCTCTACCCTTTTGTAAGCCACCCTAAACCCAACTGCTTGCCCACGGTTGTATTTTTGCCTGATAAAAAACAGCCGGTCTTGATGAAATAAGAGAAATAGTGGAAGACTGAAGGAGTAATTTTGGTTTTGCCCTTTTGCTGTATACACAAGAATGGGACTGATGGGGCAAAACCAAACCAAACCAAACCAAGGGTCATCCAAGTCCTTATTACCTCATTTTTTGGACTCTGTGCTCAGTTGTTCCCATGCACTCACCAATGGATGCTGTTGGGGTGTGCAGCACCCCACTTTCACTGGGGAACAGCGGGTGGGGGATGAGATCAATGGCAAATGCTTGGTAGCCAGGCTGGCTCAACAGAGACCTTCACAGCAGGGCTCAGGATGCCATCGAGAGGTCTGAGAGATTACTTGCAAAGCTGGAATTTAACACAGCCTTTAACTGCAGAGAAAATGTTATACGAGACATGTATGAAATACAAGATTCTGTTTTGCAAAGCATGTCAGTATCTTCACAGCCCACCCCCTGGAATCCACAAAGAGCTCTTTTCCACCACTACAGGATGGTTTCACTCATGTCTAATGGCTGCTGCTACCTGGAGCAATTTTACTGTCTGTCTCCCTACTCCATGTGCTGTGGCCCTGCTGAAATTCTTGTGTTGTCACCACCAGCTCCTCTGTTCCTACACCCTTCTTTGCCTCTTGCTCGTGGCATCACTCTCCTCCCTATCACTCTCCTAAAAGGTCTTTAGATCCCCCTGTGTCTCCTCACCCACCATCACTCTCGTTTCATGCTCTCCCATACTGCTTCTGGGAAGAACTTGCAGGCACATAAACCCTAAGGCTTGGAATTTATGGAGGGCTGAGCCAGGCAGTCTGTGTTGTACCTCCCTGGAGGTTTGGGGGCTCAGAGAGGGCAAGACTCTGGTCCAGGCAGCTTCATCAGGGCTGGGTGTGGAGCATGCAGAACACACAGGAACATCAAAATACAGCCCAGTCAAACATAAAAGTACCCTGGAGAGATGTGTGATTTATTGTTACTTTATTAACAACGTGGCTTACAATTGTTTCAAGTAAAAAGGGGATTTATTTAATTCTGAATAAAAATTAAAATATAACTCTGAATATAGATTTTCACTTATTTACATGAAAACATATATACAGAATAGAATCTTACATCAAACTAACAACATGCCCTTTGCCCTGTGAACTTTAAAAAGTAAAAACACCAGCATTGATTGATTTATATGTATATATATACACACACACACATATATATACATATATATACACACACATACGTATTTGTAACACACCAAAGGGATTATGTACACAAATTTCCGAGTCAAACCTTCAGTACAAACTGGAATGCAAAACAATTCAAGGGTTTCCAACGTGCATCACCATGAAAGGACCATAACTGCTGGTTGTGGAGCTAATTTCTGCCATTCCATAAGAGACAGGAGGGTTTAAGTGCTTGCCTTGTCCTACCATGGTACGTGAAAAGACTCCACTCTCCTCAAAGCCTGCACTTGGGACTTTCATCTCTGCTGGACCACACAGGTGAAGGCTGCTGGAATAACTGCACACGTTTGCACATCCTGACCATGCTTGGCAGAACAGGGATTGGGAAATTTAATGCATACATTTATAAATTATGGACATTTATATGTCCATAATCTCCTGTGAGACTGGAGTGACAACAAGCAGGTTGGGGTGCTTTGGGAATGAGCATTTTTATCCTGAACATCCTAACACAGAGCTCAGTGTTTTGTAGAGCCACAGCCTGAACTCAGGGCAATGTCACCTTTCCCTATGAGACAGAGCTCAGTTTTGGCCCACAATATCCTATGGAGCTCTGAAAGGTGCAAGAGGAAGTTCTTCAGCCCCCAAACCCCAGAATACACACAGGAGATGGGTACAAGGAAGAAAGACTGATTTTCCCTGCTATCCAGCCAAGGAACCTGGAGACATCTGAACTAAATTTCTGCATCTCCACTGGGAAAACAATATATGAACCCTTCAGCATTGTAGCTCTGAGTCTATAGCCAGCTTCTTTCCTTCCTTCCACCTGGCCCCTCTTGGGACTCAAAGCATCTTAGCTGTGAAAAAGACTCAGAGAAACTTTCAGGAATGATGCTCATGGGCCCCAGCTGTGCTTCTCTGCTGTGAGAGGTCCCCCTCACCAAAGATACCTCAAGTCAAGAACTCCAACCTCTCTCTTTTCTAAAACCCACCCTCCCCTCTCCCACATCCCTAGCGGTCACCAAAACTTACCTTTTTCATTGCAAGAACTAACATGAAAAGACTTAAAAAATGAAAGGCCACAAGTATTTCAAACCATGACCCATGTTGTGTTTGTGCAGTTCACGTGTCCTCTGCGAGAGAATTCCCGTGCATGGCACCAAACCACTGCAAACCCACTTTTCTTCTGCAGGACAGCTAACATTTAAAGGACTGCTGGGCTGTAAAACCCTCATCTTTGATGACTGGCTCATATTCTACATGCAGCCATTAAGATCATTTACACTTCTTGCTGGAGTATTGTACCAGAGAATAAATGAGAATATTAAAAGCTTCTGCTCCTTTATTGGGAGTTCATGAGCACCTGAGGACACAAGTCCCCTCTTGTTAAGTCTGGCAGATTGCAGCTGGATTTCTGCCTACTAGGAGAAGGAGGCATTTAAATTTTCTGATAATTAAGTGCAGACTTTTTAAGTGAAAAAAACTGGTGAAGACTTGGTCCCACAGCCCACCCATCTGTGAGGGACTTAACACTAACCTGTTATTTCTGGATCAAATCCTGAGTAATAGATCCCTTTAGTTCTGGGCCAGGTGAAGTGATGAAGAACATTACTGAGGGGAAAATAGACATGCATCCACATTTTGAAAGAGTTTTTACATAAATATACTGTAGAAAACATCTCCAAAACTCACAGGATTGAGGGTGGGCGGGGTATTTTTTGAGTGTATCTGAGTTAAAAAGTGTCCAGTCACAAGTAAAGAAAAAATCCTAATGTTCAAGACGTCGCAGATCACAGAAAGGTATTTCCTGGAGTAGGGAATCAGCTTTGTAAACCCAAGCAATGTAAAATCCAGCGTGACAGATCTTAGCACCAAAATGGAGCCCTTGAGACTGTATTTATCCACATGTAATAAAGCTGGTTTTAATAGTGTTCAGTTGCAGCATGTTCTTCTCTTTTGGCACTTGAATTTGGAAATGAGAAGAACAGTCTGAGTTCAACATTTTCCAGACATGCTGCACCAGAAAAGCACAAAGTATTTGAAGTGTCCTGACTGCACAGAGCTCCCAGAACACTGAGATGGCACAGCAGCTCTGCCAAATTCAGTTTTGTGCCCTGCAAAGACCAAGGCAGGCTCTGCAGGTGACTAATTGTTGATTATGGCAGCCCAACAACATTTCCTGGTTTGCCTTCAAAGAGCTGAGATGGTGTTTGCTCCACACCACATGACTGGGGACTGCAAAAGGTTGAAGGTTAAAGCCAAGGAATGGTGACTTTTCAGTTTAAGGCAAATTATACTGTTTGCCCAGAGTGAAGTATTAAAGGGTTTTAAGGTTTCTAACTTACTGAGAAACTTTGTAAATCCTAACAGACATCCAAACACCTCTGGCAGTGTGGGTCAGGCCACCTCAGCTAGGACATGCATCTGCAGGATGCTTTACTAAGGACAGGGTGTACAACCATGAGCCTGGATTTTGGTGTTTCCTGAGGAAACACAGCATTTTTAGGAGGTTTCCACACCCCACAGGACAAAACTATCAAGGGTTATGGCATATGGTTAATGTGGTAGAGCTGGAGACCCTGAAATCCTTCTCAGAGCTGAGAGGCCATCGTGCCTCTGAGAGGTAGAAAAAGCCAGGGTTTGGTCTTCCTGGCATTGAGGAAAAAAATGGGAATGTGGATGTGAACTGTGGTTTTGGATTGAAAAGGAAAATAAGTGCCCTGAAACCAAAGAGAGCATTTTATTTCAAGGTGGGAGGGGAGCATCCATGACAGAAGGAGGAAGGCAGGACAACCAGCCAGGGAATCATGGACATTCCCTAAGTTAATGCTTTAATCCCATTTCAGAGCTGGGTGCTTTGGGCCTGAGAACTGGGGATTGGCTGATTCTGTCAAGGGAAGTGCTGGGAGGGCTGGGAATGGAGCAGGGACCTGCCCATGGATCTGTTCAACCTGACTGAGTGCAATTTCAAAAGGAGCCAGTGTAGATGAGGATGGGCAGGTACCACACACTCTTCAACCCCCTGCTTTTGTTCCAAAAATGCCCATCCTTGGTCCTTTGCCTGAAGAGACACCAGTTACAGGTGCCTGCACACCTTTCTTGTGGGAACAGAGTGGTCTGTGTCCATGTGCTGAAGTTCAGCATCCAAGAGCCCAAGAACAACAAGAGCATTTCTCCCCAGCCCTGGGGATGGTCTTGGATAATAATCATGAGTTGTGGCCCCGTGCAGCTGATAACACAACAAACTTCAGGCCTGGATGCCAAATTCAGAGACAGGCGGGGAGAAGATGTGGCTCCACCACTGTCTAATGTTACTGTACCTGTGAAGTTGCACCAGCTCTGAGTCTGACTGAGGACCTGGTCTGGGCCAAAAAAACCCCCAAACTTCCAGTGGTTTATACTTGTACATCGCAGAGTAAAGTGACATTTTACCCTAACAAGATCAGGTTTCCATCGTTTCCTTTGAAATACGTTACTCCAAAGTCTTACTAAATGTTCTGGAATTGAAATGAAGTCCAGGCAAGAGTAATTAGTTCCTTCTGATCTCTGCTCAATCCGAGCACACTGTCCAGTTAAACTACACACCACCCATTTTCCACTTGTGTAAGAAATTGTCTAAGAAATTCAGCTCCAGTTTTTCTGGAAAGCAATCAGTGCAACAGACAACAGTACCCCAATCCCATATTTCTTCCCAAGCCTGCAGACTAAAACGAAATAATAAAGCATTTACCACCCAAGGTAACTTTAGCATCAAGATTTCAGGTTATCAATTTCTCTGAAAGGACAGAGAGTGATAAATGAGGCGAGACTGAGGAACAAGGAGCTGAAAGACAAATATGATGAGGAGAGAGATACCTGAGGAAATAAAAGAGCCGGCGCATGATAAAATTAAAACTCTTTTTTGTTGTTGTTTAATAGGTGAGTTTTAAATATGATTTAACTTCCCTGAACAATCAGTAAAGATTCCCACGTTCTCGGCTCAACACTTCACCCATTCCCTGCTCAGCCAACATCAGAGTTGGTTGCTCTCAGAGTCTGTGTCCATCTACTCCCCAGATGTGCCTCCACGAATAATTAGCTGCCATAGGAATATCTACAGTTACAAGTTTGATGGAGGAGAAAAATGACATTTTTGCAATGTGTCCCAGAAAGTGTTAAATGTCCCTTGACAAATCCCAGAGGCAAGATACTCCAAGAACATCAGAGCAGCAAAGGATGCTCAGAAGAAGGTGGATGTGGCAAGTAAAGGATCGGTGCTGGGACGCTGTTTAGCAAACAGCCATTCTGCTTCCCTTCCTTGAAATGTCCTCACAATCCAGTTCTCCTGACAGAATTCTCTCAGGAGCTGGCTCCTGCTGACAGATGTAGCACCAGGATGGGGCTGAAGCCACGAGGAGCTGGGAGAAGCACCCTCCCTGATGTTCTCAGCCGTGCTCTCATTTCGCTGGGTCCAATCCTTTTGTCTTCAGAGACAAAACAAGGAGTGATGTTTTTAGGGGACCCTGAGAGGGATCCAAAGTAGTTATCAAAACAGTTGTGCTGACACATTTTAATGCTGTCAGCAGTAAATCCAGTCTGAAATCCAGTTTTTTAATGTCTGCTCCACTACAGAACCTTATTCCTGGATTTCTGAGAAACAAAAAACCACCATTTGATGTAGAGGCAACTACTACTCCTTTGAGCTGGTTAAAACTCGAACAAGATCTTCAGTACAAAGCAACAGCTGAGCATAGATCCAGTCCTGCTGATCTCCCATGTAAGAAAATTCTCTGATGAAGTCTTTGGGGCTGGCAGGACCTGGCCCAGTCTGCAGTAGTTGCACCCATCACATTCCTGAGTGGCAAATCAGGAAACTCACTGAAAGGCAAACTAGAAATTCCCAAGTGATGCACAGCAAACAGAGTCAGTACTTCTTAACACACTCTCTGGGGCAGATTCCAGTGTAGTCCAGAGCATTTATTTCTGAAGTTGCCTCTTTGCTCTCTGAAGAATTTAAGAAGGAAACTGATGAAGGAGAATGCAGCAGGTGCAGCCTGGAGTGAGTAGCAGGTTCTCCTGAGCACACTGTGGTCAGCAGGAGTCTCTGATCCAAGTCTGCTGTCACCATATGGGATGTGTTTGAGGTGGGGATTATCTGACCATAAGCACTGACTTCAGATTTAGGGCTAGAAGTGACATTTCATTTTGAGGAAGTTTTCAGAGTGGGCTTTGGCATCAGGGCATTGTAACAGAGCTGTGTGCACAATCTCCAAGCTGAGTTCCCCGAGGCCAGGGAACAGGGGTCTGTTTATGGCGTGAGAACAAAAGTCTGCCAACAACAGTGGTCTGCTATGAGAACAGCCTAAAGCTCAGCATGAACCAACCAGTTCACTTTTTAATTTGCACCTTAAACTTAGAGCAAAATTCTGACTTGATCCCAGTCTGGTTCTTGCTTTTGGGAGAACTCATCACTGTGATGTCAACAACTTCTCCTGAATTACAGAAAATTCAAGCTCAACACCTGTGACTACTGGGGTCATATATCCCTGCAAATTTAATGGCAAAAGGAAACACAACTGAGGCAAACCCAGGGTGTCCAGCCCACTTCCTCACTCTCTCTGGTGTTTTACCTTGCTTGGCATGAAGCAAGCCCCCAGTTTCACTAGCCAGGGTGGCACTGGGACAATCTGGGGGCTTTATAAATACAGAATCATTAAGCTTCAAAAAGACCTCCAAGATCATTGACTTCAATCTGTGACCAATCACCACCTTGTCAACTAAAATACAGCACTAAGTGCCAGGTGCAGTCATTAAATATAGACCATGTTTGATTGGATCCTAAACACCATGGTGAGACAGCCTGAAAAGATTGATGCTTTTTATTCCCACCCAGCAACAAGATTCATGAAGCTGCAAATGAAACCAGCATTCCCTCAACAGTCTCATCATTAAATCCCAACAGCTTTTTTTTTTCCCCCCACTCTCTGGGGCTCAGAGTCAGGTCTTTTAATTGACTTGGACTTAAGAGGCTGGGCTTGGCTATGAAAGCTTTCATGTTCCTGTACAGGAATGGAGAATTGTACAGATCCCCTCACAGGCACATTCAGCCAGCATGGCTCAGGATGTGTTACTGCACACCAGGTCTTGTGCCACCCTTGTCAGTTTGCTGCAACTTTGTCCAATACCACAGAGACCATGGGTACAGTCCTCTTTCATCAATCACTCAGGAATAACACAGCTTATGACTGGCATAACACTTTGTCCTTTTCTATCCTTTTCTAAAACTGGAGAGGCAGGAGAAAAAAGCCCATCGATCACCAAGATCAGATTTGCAGTAAAGCCCAGGTAATGCTACAAATCATCACTTACATTTCAATATGAAAGAAGTGTGTCAAGAATTGGCTGAAGTCAATGTCCACATCCAGAAACTGGCTCAGACAAACCATCACCATCTGGAAATGTCTGACCCTTCTCCTTGGGAATGTGTCTGCCATCAGTAGGTTTGTTCTGATGATGACAAACCATCTGATCTGTGCTGGCCTTGCACCACTGGGTAACAGGCTTGGGAGGCTGAGGAGGAGAGGTGCCAGCAGTCTCTTGGTGTGCTTTACAAGTACAGAAAAATTAGTTCAATTTGTTGCTAGTTTTCCTTTGTGTTTGCTTCCCTCCCCTCCCTCACAGATTAATTCCCAGTGCTTCCATTTCTGCCTGTTCTTGGAAAAAAAAAAAAGGGATATGGGGGAAAAAAACCCCTTTGAACAGGTTGAAATGTTAAAAAAGAGGGGGACCAAGAGGGAGGAGAGAAAGAAACGGAGAAGTGCAGTCAGTTGGCGTATTGTGCATAGAAAGCAACTTTTACTCGCTCAATCTGGTGGCACAGTTTGATGGCTGGACCGAGCTTCAGCTCCATGCACTCCTGCACCGTGGGCAGTGTCAGCAACAGAAGGGCTTGGCCATCGATGTCCTGGGGAAGAAAAGACAGGAAAATGGGGGTTTTTTGAGGACTCTGGTGGGCAGAAAGTACAAGCAAGCCTGGGGAAGCAAAAAAGGAAGTCTGCCCCAAATATTAAAGCTGTTTTTCTCTCTGCCCTTTTCTCCCGCTTTGATGCTGCCCATATCCTTTCTCTGGGATACATCATGCTTTTTCAGAAGTTATCTAGTGTGTCTTCATAGGCTCTTTCACCTTCCAGTTTGGGAAAAGCCCCTGAGCTGCTGGAATGAAGGCTCACCTTCTAAAGAAACTCTGCAGGGTCCACAGAGATCTGCTCAGTCCCATTTTATGCCTGAGGAACTAAAATAAGGGGGAGGCTGGAGAGAGCACTCAGAAGACATGGGAGGGAGCTGGATGGAAAAACTGGTGCTGGTCCCACTGCCAATTTAGACCCTTCCCCTGACTCCTCTGGCCCATGATTTGCTCAGAACAGGTTTATTTCTCACTTGCTCCATGCCATCTCCCCTGGTCCACCCAGGACCTGCCTTGTTCCACTTCAGGTGCTGAATGACCAAGATAGAGGGGCCTGGACCACCTGGAGTCCTTGAAACCTCCAATGTCCCAGAATGGTGCAGGCTGGAAGGGACCTCTGGAGTTCACTTTCCTCAGGCAAATCACTGCACCAAACTCCATGAACTAGCAGCCCTGATGAGCAATTTTACTGGGGACTTCTGCTGGCTTTATGATCCTCTTCTTAATTAAGATCTCATGTCCTCTTTACTCTCTAATGGACTGCAAAGCAGGCTACAAAACTGCTTTTTACCCCCTAGGGAGGATCAGAGTCTAAGCACAGCAACTCACAGGCAGCACAACCTCCCCACAACAGCCCTGATTAATCAGCATTATACACAAGGAGGATTTGGGCACTTTAAGTGCTGCTTTGATCAGGACTGTCCATGGCTCAGGTTCTTCCTGAAACTGGAGTTTCATGGCATGGCCCATTGCACCAGAGGAAACACTCCAGTCATGTGTGTTTGACTAAAGTCCTTATAAAACTCTCTGGCAAGGGAAAGGCAGGGTTGGCTTTCAACCATGTTACTGCAGGCTTATTAACAAATGGTTGGAGCACTCTGTGACACAGTGACTAACACCATCCTGCTATGGAGAGTTTCAGCCTTGCTCTAGACTCACACTCCACCTTCTCCCAGTCAAAGCAGCTGCCTCAGGCACAGAGTGATTCCTGGTGAAGAATCAGAGACAGCTCAATGTGCAGTTGGCCATAACACAGCCTGCCATCAGCCATGGCCTAATTAACCACATTTGCTTCTTCTCAGTATTTGTTAGCACTGCCCTTCACTTTCAATGTTTCAGTAGTGCCTGCTACTCATCAGCCAAGGAAAAGCTCTTTCCATATAAATTTTACTCATTCACACTGGCTCAAGATGAAGAACATTGGCTTTTGCTCCTGCAAACCCTTCTGCTTAATGGGTAGATGACTGGCATCTCCTAAAATTAGGTCATCCAATGCCCTGACTGGCAGATCTTCAGAGGAATGTAGTTAGGAATTAGGTGTCTACACACTCAAGGTATCCAGGTGTTAATGACAAAATTTAGGCAGCCAATTTTCGGTTCAAACAGCATCTTTCTGCTTCCCAGGTGAATATATTAGAAGAGGGTGGAACCCATGTAGCCAGGAGAAAGCTTGCTATATATCAGATAACCACTACCTGCTTTACACTGAGGTGCTTACCTATGTGATGCCAGGATGGCACTGTGGACCTTGGCATGAAAGGTCTAAACCTCACGCTCAGGACTCAGGCTATTGAGTTGCTGGTCTCTCTGAGGATCTGGCAAGGCTCTGACTCAAGTTTCTAAGGCTTTTCATGCCTTGCCAAAATTTTTGCTACAACATGGCCTGAAGGGAACTGAAGTTTGGTCATAATCTCTCTATCAAAGCCCCAGGCCCAGCTATCAAGGTGGTGTGAGCTGTACAGACACAATGAGACAACTTATGTAAAGACTTCTACCTGCTCCTGAAATATTTTGGCAAGAGGTGCACAGTCGGTGAGCTTAATAAACCTCACGACATCCGTCACAGTCCACTCCAATGGATTACTGTCCAGGATGAGCTTCTCTTCTTCTTCTTGCTTAATTTCCTACACATAAGAAAAAAAGCCAAAAACTTTCATAAAGCAAATTACCTTGTGTGGAGAACCAGGGCAAGGCTGCCCTTCTGAGATGAGGATGGTCTGGCCCTGCACTGGGGCAGCCTGACCTGGAATATCGTGGCAGTTTTGGTCTCTGCAATATAGGAAAGATACTAAGCTCTTAGAGAGCATCCAAAGGAGGGCAATGAAGGTGGAGAAGGGTGGCCAGAGGAGGCATGTGAGGAGCAGCTGAAGGCTCTTGGTGTGTTCTGCTGGAGGAGACTGAGGGGAGACCTCGATGCAGTTAAAACTTCCTCATGAGGGGCAGAAGAGGGGCAGGCACTGATGTCTGCTCTGTGGGGACCAGGGACAGCACCCAGGGAATGGTCTGGAGTTGTGTCAGGGCAGGGTTAGGATGGATATTAGAAAAAGGTTCTTCTCCCAGAGGGTGGTCGGGCACTGAACAGGCTCCCCAAGGCAGTGGTCACAGCCCCAAGGCTGACAGAGCTCACGGAGCATTTGGATGATGCTCTGGGGCGCAGGGTGTGACTCTTGGGGATGACCCTGCACAGGGCCAGGAGTTTGCCTCGATGATCCTTGTGTGTCCCTTCCAACCCCAGCACATTCTGTGAAGTTTCATTTAGGAAGAACACTGCTATTACACCCACCTCCTTGACCTGTGTGCCCTTCTCAGCCTCGCCGTAGGAGTGGGGCTGCGGTCTGCGGCTCCGCCGCGCTCTCTCCGTGGCAGGGGCTCTGTCCAGCTCGGTGCTGCTCCGCAGGGTGACGGCTCTCCGGGGCCTGGCCGAGGGCACCTCAGCTGAGGAGGTGTCTGTCTGGTCATCCCGGAGCTCCGAGCTGGTTTCCTCGCTTCCCGTCTCATCCTCCATCGCGTCCGGCTCGTCCTCTTCGCTCTCCTGCACAGGGACCACCAGCAGCAAATCAACAGGCACTGGGTCAAACTGCATGCCCGTGACCACGCTGGTCCAGGGTAACATTTATTCTAACCCAATTACCTCCTTTTCATTACAGTGCTAAGCAGATTAGCCCTCGCTTTAGATTTGGTACGAAATGTAGAAGGAAAAGAAAGAAACGTGATGGAAAATCCTTTTTCTCCTTCCAACAAAAGGTCAACAGCAATAACTCATCTGGCATGAAATGTCCCTTTGTTGGGCTGGCATCTGAAAACCTGTGGCACTGTGGATGCGCTGGAGGAGGGGAAATGGAAAATTCTAAAGGGATAAAATGAAACTCTTGTGCCCCAAGATGGAATAAGATCAGAAACAGGCTTGAATTTATACCCTCACATTGCTTCAAATTGTCGTGGGTGTTACTGGTATTGAAAGGAAGGAAATGTTGGTGCCTTTTAAAAATCTCTAGATGTACAAGTACTAAATCAAGTGCTTGATTTCTTAGGCTGACATTTCTGTAAAACCCAAGGCAGAGGATTTCACCCAGATCTCCCTGCTTTCAGCCCAACACCCAACTGCTAAAGGGGACACAGAAGTTTCCATTTAAAGGGTATTATAGCAGATTCTTGTTATTTCTGTCACACAGAGCTTGCAAGCACACACCAGCTGATGGAAACTGTGCATTTTCAACTTCATATATATGTAAGTTGCCCAAATGGCTTCGACAGCTTAGCTCTGATCAAAGTGTGAGCATGCAGCCAAGCCATATGCTCAGGTCTTGAGTGGAAGAGCAATTTTAGACAAAGACAGTTGTATCAGCTGAAAGGTTGAGAAACTAATGGTTGATTCAGGCTTAACCTAAGTTTAAACTCCTTTGAAGCAGGTATAATCTAAGGAAATGAAGCAGAACTACACCTAAATGAAGACCAAGCCGTGAAGATGCAAGCAATCAACTGAAAGCTGAGTGAAACAACCCCCTCCAGCCCAAGCAGAGGGAATCCAGGTACATCAGTTTTACTTCACATTGCATAAAGCAGCAATCACTGGCACTCAGCTGAGGAAGGGAAATCAGACATGAACTTTGTTATTACTATCATGGGAAAACCACCCAGAACAGTCCACACAGAACTAACTCTGCTCCAGGTTGTATTTGGACATGAATCATCGCTCAAGCTGGGACCCTGTTGTATCACACAGCACACTGAGGCCTCAAATGCCCTGTATTTGGGATACAAACCATTTGCTTGTATTCTGAAGCTTCTAGAACTGCTACTGCTCAATGTTATAAGCCAAAAGCATTACCAAGAGTGAAAAAATAAAGTTCCTTGAAACCACAGTGGCTCATGAGCTATTATTATTTATTATAATACTTGGAGATCTTAGCCATGGATCACAGAGCTCATCATGGGTCACATCTAACAGGCTCATCTGCCTGCTTACAGGGAAGCAAAAGAAAAAAAAGATAAAATGTTATTTAGTGAGCATTATCAAGGTGGAAGCAAAAAATCTGCCTGCTAACACTAAGATGGACAAGGCAAAAAGCCCCAAAGCGTCCCAATAAAACCAGTCTGACCTCAGAAGAACAGAGTAGCAAGGAAGGATTCAAAACAGAAAATGAAGAAACTAGAAGTGTTCAGGTGTGCTGAGAAACCCTCCCCCAAAAGGAAAATGCAGAACAAGGGACGAAAATAAGCACCAAGGGGCTTTTGCTGGTTTATCCCAGTGCAACACATACCTCTGCAGAGCCTGTAGCATTCAAATCAACAGCTGATGACCTCCTTTTCTTCTGCACAAAGATGGATTTCCGCCTTTTTCTGCGCCTGGCTGGCTTGACATGGCCACTTTTCATGTTGTTATTTTCCCCAATGGGTGGCTTAATGATTTTTTTCCTCTTCCCATAATAATAAGCTGTAGAAAGAAGCAAAATGCCCATAAAAAACCTTTCACAACCAAAGGAAGGGAACCTTGGTTTGCTTCTTGCTACAGATTCAGGACTGCACTCCAGGTGTCCCTGTCAAGGCTCATAAGCGAACCAAGTTGTTCATCAAACCAGTGGAGTTTTGAGGAACAATTCTTCCAGCCACATACAACCATGAGCTTTGAGGTGAGACAATCTCAACTGGAGCTCTCCCAGCTGCTCTCCTCCAGCTCTCCACTTGCTATCAGAAATAGTCTAGCTCAGGTGTGGACTCTACAGAAACCCATCCTCAGTGATCTGAGTATCTCCCTGAGCCCATTCCTCCTTTCACTCTGCCACCAAACAGAAAATAATTGCTTTAAATCAATCACATTGCTTTTCTGCAGCCTTTGTGGAAAAAGGACAGTACTCACTTCCCATTTCCTGACCTGTTTAAAGAGCCAGTAATATCAGTAACACTGACAACTAAAAGTGCTGAACACATGCCTAATAACAGCCTTCCTGTACAGGCAGGAGCATGTTTAAATATTAAACACCCTGAACAAAGAGAGTTAATGCTCTCAAACTCCATCCACTATGGCCTGTGCTGGTGTATATGCCAAAAGCTCTTTACTGAGTAGGACAGAATTAATCTCACCTAAAAAAGCTGTCTCAGATGTAGCAGTTTAAATCTTAGCTTGCCACTGCAGGTTCCTTTTACGTGCTCCTTTTATGAACTTTACAGACGAAGGTAAGTCAAAACTTCCAAAAAGTAATGACCTTCCAACAGAAATATTAGAGTGGAGTGAGATGGATAGGTTCCTGGAGATGCCTGTTTCTCTGTACAGAACACTTAGGGAACATGTGGTGGCCTGGTCAGGATCAAATAATGTCTCTTAGATGAAATGAATCCTAATCAGTACTAACAGTATTACACAGTAATACCAGTATTAACAGTATTACACAACTCCTGTTCTTCATCACCCACAGTCTCCCACTGCTGGCACCAAGCAGCAATCTGGCCAACACTCACTGTACTTGGTCTTAGTGTGAATGGAGCAGTTCTCAGGGCAGACTTCGGCCACCAGCACGGGGCTGAACAAGTTGGGGCAGCATTCCAGCTTGGCACAGACCCTCCTGCAGAAATCTGCCACCTGATCCGACGTCCGCACAATCTTCACGGTCGCCCTGTACGTCTTCCCTCTGTATCTAGAGAAGAGTAAAAAAAACCCCATGTTACCAGTCAAGCACTGTCCTTTGATGCTGCAGACCAGACTCTCCTCTGCTAGGGAGATATCCCCCCTAGTGACTTTTTGGGAGAGGGTCTCTCTTGGGAAGGCAGGCAGGATAAGTCTCTTTGTTTCAGTAGCTCCATTTCAGATGGATTCGAGGAAGGAAAGGGCGAAATAAATCAGAGGTGTGGACATGATTCAGGAAGGAATGCATGTGCAGACTGGATATATCTGCAGATACAGTAAGAGATGGAAAAAAGTCTCAGTAGGCTTGGTGAGGATACTACACAGGACAGCAAGCCCGTATTATGAAGTGAAGCAAAGTTTTGGGAGAGGGATGTCATCTCTCTTCATACATTGACCCATGATGAAATGCTTACATGCCCTGCAGAGCTTTCTGGTCAGCACCCTGTGTTTGGGCTGCAATGGAGATGGTCTCTATAAGCCCTTGGTGCACTTTTGGTCTTCTCCATCACCACCTTTCCTGCTCCTACATGACATTCCAGCTCCCAACAATCCCAAAGATTCACTGTGCCAACTGTGGCTACTGGGACACTGTGAAGAAGTGCCTGAGTGGAATGGTGCTCTCTGCCACACAGGGACCAGGTGACTTCAGCACCCTGAGACATGGCCAATACAGAACCCAGGGGACTCATCAGGAATCTCTGGAGCTGTTTAATGGGGCTGCAGCAACAGGCCCTAAAAACTGACTCCTCCAGGGAATGCTTAGAGCAGAAACCTGTCAGGAAAGGTTTGTCTTAAATTTGTTACGCTACTAAAACATTTATTTCGGTGTTTTATACAAAGTGTTTCTGAGTGATAAACGGGTAAGAAAGATCCAGTTACACCCCTGCTGCACTACACTGTACATGTGAACTCTGAAAAACCAATTATCCCCATAATTTATTAAACAGCAGCACCAAGCTATTGTAAACAGTGAGATAAGGTTTTTAAAACATCTCTTACATGTCCTGAGGAATGCAACACAAGAGAGAATCATGTGAGTGCCTGGTGCTATGGCATTATAAATGTGCTTAGAGGAGAGAAAAGTAACACAAAAGAGGGGGAGACAGTGAAAGAAAGATTACTGGATGAGAGACAAGGAAAGACAAAAGATTCAGGCATGAGGAAAAATGAGACAAAGCATTTTTTAGTGTATCAAGATCCCTAAGTTCCTAGCAGGGAATCAGCTGCTGATGGTCAGATATGGAAGAAGAGGAGGTGGTGAAACGACATGGCCAGAGAGTTAAGATATGCAATTTGTGCCCACTCTCCATTCCCTCTCTGAAGGTTTTACTGGGTCACACAAAGCAACTGAAACACCACCTCTTGCTGCTCTGCCTCCAAACAGCTCCTTCTTCTGGAGACACTGGAGTGTGGGAAAAGGGTTTGAAACTGTGGCACATGAAGTGTTATAAAGGAGAACCCAAATCAAAGTTGGATCTGAGAACAACCCAGTCCATCTATCCTCACATCACAAAAGACTCAATCCAAACTATCACCTCAACATAAAACTCCTCCATGACCTGAATGAGGATTTCCCCAAGGTGCCAGGCTCTGTTACTCCATTTGGTGCCTGATCAAGGACCTCAAGTCACGGAGACAATCCTGGATTCATTCACATGAATGAATGAATGAATGACTTGGCATATTCTTCACACACCTTTAGAGACATGGACAGATGCTGCAAAATGGAAGAGTGTTCCTTCCAGGTACAGAGCACTGTTATCCCAGCTTCCCTATGAAACAGCTGCACAGGCAGGCTGGCTGAAGACAGTCTGACAATACTTAATATCAAAAGACCAAATTCCACAGATATTTAAATGTATCTACTTATAAATGTTATATATATTTCTTTTCAATGTGTTTGAAAAGAGTCTTGTCTTTTTTACTTCTCCAGGAGCCATCAGGTTTTACCATTAGATCACTGGGTCAGTAAGTCTGACTCCTGTGACAGGCTGAAGGATTTCACTGTGTTACCTTCACCTGAACCCAAATAACTTTGGATGGATTAAACCATAACTTCCAGACAAGCAACAGCCTCCCCTCAAGGGTTTCCACACTGCAAGAATCCTGACAGAGGGAGCACCTGTACCTATACTTCATGTGCCTACACTTCATTTTAGGTCTGGATGCGTCTGAATTAAACTTGCATTTATTTGTCCTTGTTCTGACTTTCACCACTAGGATGAAAAGACTGTGTCTGGTTTTGTTTCCTTGCAAACGTACTATAATCAAATTGCCTCTTGATCTTCTCTCTTATAAGCTAAGAAAGCTGCCTGATGGGTATTATTCAAGGATGGCTGACTTTTCCTAACCGTGTGCTTCCCATTGTGTTTGGCTGCCCAGAAAGGACCCATTGTACTTCAGTGCCTGCTGAAAGGAAAAGATGAAACTAGGAAAATGAACGAGTGACTGATTTCATAGTCTGCTTTGAATGCAACACACATGTCAGTTAGCAGAACGCACGGCAAAACAGAGATCACCATGACTGCAGCAATCAGTCTCAGTAACACAAGGTGTTAGTACTGGCCACAGTAATATTTTTTACATCATTTTGGCTTTGGCAGCACCTCTTTCAACTATAAACCAGGTTCTACTAATATTTTCCATATTCCTCACACACTAAAGATTTTTAACACCACAAAATGCAATCTGAGCTGCTCTGGGACAGCCACATGGAAGGAGCTCCTTTGCATATAATCAGAAAACCCTTTTTCATTAGCATCTCTCAAATAATTACCAACTTCTGATACTCCTATGGATATTTTCATACCAGGACTGCTATCTTCCCAACCACTTGTAAGCAGCAAGTAATCTGCATGGCAACAATGGAGACTTGGAAAACTGCTGTGTCAAGGATATGTTTTCAGTTTTCTGAGAAATCACTGTACTTTTAAAAAATTATCTTCTAGCTAAAACTAAAAAATCTTCCTTTCCTTTTTCTCTGCCCTCAGATTCCAAAATTGGAGAAACCTTATGGCTGAAACTATTTCCTTGAAAAACACACTTGGGATCTTCACTGACCCACAAACATAAATATTAAATGAACAGCATTGTGTTTGCAATATCATTCTTCTGTTGCAGTTCCCTTTGGTGCTAAAATAGATTAGAGGTTCATGAGAATGTAGTATCTTCTAGGAGATCCACTCTGGGACTACTGTGTGATGGCACAAGAAGTCTCATGCTGAAGACACTTCAAACAGCAGGAATACTGAGATTACCCTCATTTTCAAAAGTCTCATTCTAAGGAGTTCTGACAATTCTTGAGATTCATATGAACAGCTCTGTAGCTAGAAGTCTCAAGTTCCTTTTTGGGGACCAAAACCTCCTGTCTATTCTTTTGCAAGAAATTTTCATTTTGTCTCACTACCTTGAAGTCTGCCAAACATAAGAAGCTAACTTCTTTCAAAGCTATTTAATCACCCAGTGATACTTTGAAGACAAGATTCAGAACGGGTAGTGGAACGCTCTGCTTGGAAAGGCATGTTTCATTACATCTCCTGATTACAGAAATAAAGGCTTTGAGTCATTCCACTGGTCCTAATGACTTCTATCTCCACCTGGCCACGTTAATTCATCCTTGCAGTGCTTCAGTATGTGTGTGGCAGAGCTGGTGAGGAAGAGAAACCAGAGCACACAAGGCTGTAGCTTTGTATTGACCTTTGAGGAGACCCATTATGAAGTGGCTGCCACCTGGACTTCTTGTCAATGACTGTGTCCAGTCAACTTTCCACTCATCACACCCACGTTCAATCCACACCTCCACAGTTTGGCTCTAAGGACACTATGAGAAGACTGTGTGGAAAGCCTTGCTAAAATGAACATAAATTCATTTCCACTGGTTTTTCCTCAACCACCATCTCATTAACTCATCACATCAGGCACTACTCGCCCTTTTGTTCCTGCCAAGTCACCTACTGGTCCTGCATGCTCTTGGAAAGGGCTTCCAAGAGCTAATACCCTTCCAACCTAATAACCTTCCCAGGAATGTTAGAATGACAGCCTGTACTTACTTGGGTTCTCCTTCCTGCCCTTCCTGAGGAGTGGTGCAATAATTGCCTTTTCCCAGACATCAGGAAATGTCCCTCATCCTCATCAACTTCCAAACACGACATGAAGGGCCTTGCAATGACACTGGCCAGCTCTCAGTCAGAGCTGGTTGCATCCCAAATGGCTCCATGCACTTGTGCACATCCAGTTTGCTTCCAGTGTCTTTAACTACTTCTGCATTTACTGTGGGTAACAGTTCACTCCCTCAAACAGGATCAGGGAACTGGGAGGCTTGAGAACAACTCTTACCAGCAAAGGCTGGGGCAAAGAAGACTTCAAACACCTCAGCATCAGCTATCACAAGTAAAAGGTGGTCTTCTAAAGCATCTGAAGAGATTTTTTTTGAAATGCAGCCTCATAAATAAGCAATGATGTCAAGGATAGAGGTAAATATTCCTAGAGTTCAGCTACTTGATTTGGGTAACAATCAAAATTGCATTTAATGAAGGTGTCCAGGAATACTCATATTTTCTATTTTGATCAGCTGGGCTTCATACAAGACCCAGGAGATAACTCTCTGCACACACTGGTACCGTTTATGTCCGAAGTCCTGCAAATATGGGTAAGTTCAAACAGTCCCACTTGGAGCTCTTAAAAATGAAAACACTTACAAAGCATAAAGGCCCTCAGGCATTTTATGTAAAATCAGGAAGGCAAATCAGTAGTCACTGAACTCAAAGCACCAAAACCATAAGAGCTGAATGCCTACAGCTTTGGCCAGCCCTCCTGGGAATTCAGAGGATCAAGCCTGACATTTCTAGCTCATCATCACCAATAAATCAGGTTTGACTATTTTCACGGAGAGCCAGCAGCGCTGATGGGAAACAACTGCCATCACACACTGCAGACACATCTCTTTGGACAAGCTAAATTGTTTATCTTCTTTTCAAGGTGAGAGTAATTGATTCTGCTCTGGTCACTCGTGACAGCAGAGCAAACCAAATGCACATTGCCCTCGGACTGAGATAATGCATTTCTGGCAGTGCATCATTTGGCATTTGGGCCAGTGGGAAAAACAGCCTCCTCCTCCTCACCCTCTCCCCTTCCCTGTGCTCCACCCCACTGCAGCCATCACTGCAAACAAACAAGAACATTCCCCAGATCCAAGGAGGTGTCAGTTCCCATCAGAAGGAAGGTGGTGACATGACATGTCACATCACAGCAGCGCTGCTCCAGATGTAGAACTGTCATCATTAGCACCGAGGCACCATGAGAAGCCCATGCAGCTGCAAGGCAGGATACACAGGAATTTGCTCATTATGGGTCTCAGTTTAAGACTCTGGAGCACAGATGGCTGTCACACCTGATGTAAAGTGTCATGTGTACCTTTGCATGTTCCACCATATCCGGTTTCATGACCATGGGGTTTTTTTGTGCTCTAGAACAATCAAATGCAATTAAAACTTCTTGATTAAGCAACTCAAGCAAGCTCAGGAAGTCCTAGGGCAGCCAGACAGTCTTGGAGCATACCAGCCCTCTGTCACTCTTAAAAGTACCCAAACTATCCACAGGCAAACTGGCATGGCCACCAAGCACTGCTCTGTGAAGAGAGCCCCAGCCCCAGAATCCAGGCAGCTGCAGGAACAAGGTGCTGTCCAGCCCAATGAGCTCTGTCTCCTCAGGAGCCAGGCTGGATGAGAACACACTGCTGTTCTCAGAAGTCACTTCAAAACTTGCTGTCCCAGCTCTGAGCCTGTAATGATCCATTCTGTGGCTTAATACAGGCAAAAGATGCTGCACAACTCACTGAAGAGCTGAGGTCGCTGCCTCCTGGGGCAGCCAGCACACAGGAACTCATACACATAAAACATAAACCACCAAATCCTCTTGCTGCTTTTATCTGGCAGCTATTTAGATGTAAGACATATCCCAGCAGCCTGGCTGTCCTGCTGAATGGATGGGAGGAAGAAACAGACACAGGAAAGGATGGCCAAAAGCACGATGGAAGAAAGTAACAGAGATGGAGGTTCTCATGACAGCACATCAGGTACCAGTGAAGGAGGGTAAGTGGTTAACGTGATACAGAGGAGTGATGACAACCTCTGGCAGCCCTTGTATTCCCAACTGAGCTGGTCTTCCCAGTGTAAGCACATCTGGAGTCAGAGGGCTGCTGGGGGTTGCAGTGGACTGAGCTGTAGAAATACCTGACTGTCAAAGATTGCCAGTCAAACATTTTCCAGGCTGCCTCCCATTAGAAATATGGATTGCAGGAGCCTTAAGAAATAGATACTTCTGCTTTTGCACAAGGCAGATCCTCAGAGTCAAATGAGAAACCCCAGCAAATCTTACTTTGGATACTGCTAATAAGAAAACTGCCCAAAAGCTCAGTTATCTGCAGGACAGGGTATTAAGATGGGGCATTACAACCTGATTTCACAGCTGCAGTTGTGCAAGTACCTGTCCTATGTACCTGCAGGAGTGCATTATCTCAAGTTTGCTAGGACAAGGTGTGGGAGCCTGGAATAAATGGAAACCAGGTCATGGACAATGACTTGTTTTTAATGAAAACCTGCACGCGCAAGGTTGAGTCTTAGATTTCCACTCACAACATTTTAACTGACAAACACAAAAGCATGACTTTCCACATGGGTGAAAAGCAAAATAAAAATAAGATCTTCTAGTAGCTCTTCATTTCCATTTGCACTCCTCCTTCACAAAAGAAAGAGTATGCAGAATAAAATGTTCTCAATTCTCTTCCTCAACCAAAGAACACGTGAACTTTCTACAGTACCTGCATGGGCAAAGATCAAATACAAGAGCAATCAATAGTGCTGGATTTGGCAGCCAATCATTTCTAATAACCAAGAGAAAATTGCTTTTCTTTGAAAAGCACTAACAGAGTTCAGTACAAAGGGTGAGACTCGCTGCATTTAACTTCAGTCCTCAAAAAGTCAAGGTGACCATTAGTCAGCGAAGAGAGCTGCCTTGAAAGAACTGTTTGTTGACATCCATCCTCAAGTGGGAAGAATTGCTCTTCAGAGGGACTCTGGAGAGAGCTTAAGTAAGACTCCCCTCTTTCCAAGAGACAAGGGTTGTTGAAATACGTCCTAAGTATATCCATTACACAAGGAGGGTATTAATGGGTAGATTTTAAAGTCGGAAGGAGAAATTGAGTATTTAATAGACACGTATTCTAGAAAGGCATCAAATCTTGACCTGAATCTTCCACCTGCTACTACTTTGTCCTAATCACTCTCCTGCTAAAAATGCGTTCCTGCTAATTAGTCTGAACTCTTTTTTTGTACCATTCATCCTCACCAGTTTTTTTCTGCATTAGCCTGACAGGCTCTATATTAAAAGCAGCAATACTCCTACATTTAGAAAGCCAGGAATTGAGTTAATTCAGTAATAGTCAAGCTTATAAGAACAGCTTATCATAAAACTCAAGACTTCACTTCATCAAAAACTGAACGGCTGCTTGGAGAAAGACAATAGAAATGAACCATTCAGGTGAATATTTCATTTCTGAAGTTGGTACAGAATGAGTCAAATTATTCAATGAAGCAAAAAGATAATTAGAAAAGTAAAACTCTCACAATAGAAAAAAAAATCTTCTTTTTTTTTTTTTTTCCCCTCTAGTCAGTTCCATTTTTGAAACCTCCCAAATAAAAGAACGCACACTGAAGACTTACTTTGCTTTAAGTGTTTCCTCTTGGAAATTCCACTGAGGGTCTTCCACTAGCTGCAGTTCTCGTAAAACACTCCCTGGCTTGTAAGCTGCATTGATCACCATGCTGAGAACCTATTGAGAGACAAAACCAACAGCACTGATGGGTCTGAAAGCAGTCCTTGACCACACTGAATCTGGCCCCAGGTGGAGCAGCTGGCACAGGCAGGACCAGCTCACAGGTGCCTGTTTATGTCCAAGGCTGCATGGGGTAAGTGCTGCATGTAATTTGGGATCCCAGAGTGGCTCAATGTGTATTGTAGATGATACCTGAGTGTGATATGGCAGCTGCACTAAGTGCTCCTGGCTAACCCCCAAAATCTCTTGCTCCTCAGTAATTTTGTCTTGGAGAGAGCCACTCTCACCCGAAGTAGGTTCTGTTTGCTGTATCTATAGTGGCTCAATTTAACAAAAAAATGAAAATAGTTCTGAAGGCACAGCCAGGTAGTGTCCTGTGTAGCACCACACTGAGCACTGAAGGGGAATTTCACACACTTGAGGTCAGCAATATGCTTAAATGCCCAAGTGCTGTGTGCCTTGACTGTAGTAGCAGAATATTAATGAAGTCTACACAAAAAGAGTTTGCAGGAGGTGTGCCTGAAACCCAGTGTGTGTCCACTCTATGCAACAAAACACATGTGCCAATCCATTTAATCCAAAGTCACTGAGAATAAAAATGATTCCTTCTATTGGACTCAGGGAACCCAAGCTTTAATAATCTACACTTGGCCTAGGGAGATAAACACAAGAAAAACAAATCTCTGAACAGCACCAGACCGTGTGTTTGAACACTCTGAATCGTGTGCACATGAATGACTTCACAGTGAGTCTGGATTGGTTTTCATCTAATTTAGCTCTTCACCTAACGCCTGTTCTTAATTCTGAGAATTAAGAGGGGCCTGCAAATCATTTCAATATGATGAACATCTTATAAGTTTCCCCAGCACCCATGAACATAGTTCATCTGAAACGAAAAAAATAATTATGTTATACTGCAAAGACCAATGTGTTTATGTTTGGGTTTTGGTTTTTTCCCCGAGCTGATTTTTTTTTCCCTTTAAATCCAGCAACCTGAGGATTTCCTAGCATTTTGAAAACTCTGTAGGATTAATCATTTTCAGGTAAGGGCTTCACTTAATGCTGCACAGAACCCTGCAAAATGGCATTAGCTGGAATTGCTAGGATAGGTTATTTACTAGAAGCAAAATTTAATCTATCCTTGGGCTCTAGGAAACATTACTCAAACTCCTCTTCAAAAAAGTCCAATTAGAGACACCAAAAGTCATTCCCACTAATAGCACCAACATCTTACGCAGCTCTGACCATCTGTACCTTCCAGAGCATTCTATAAGGAAGGGCAGGAGCACAGCCCCTACCTCACACATGGGGAAACTACAACACAGATCTACCCACAGCCCTCCAGCTGCTTCCTATTTCATCACACAGCCCACTACACTGATTCCAAAGCCATCCTGATTCCAAGAAAATGGTTGATGAGAAGCTCGTTGCTGGATGAGAAGCTTGGCATGACCTGGCAGTGTGAGCTGGAAGACCTGGAGGCCAACTGTGTCCTGGGCTGCATCCTCAGGAACGTGGGCAGCAGGTCAAGGGAGGGGTATTCTACCCCTCTGCTCTCATGAGATCCCACCTGGAGTGCTGCATCCAGCTCTGGGACCCCCAACATAAGAAGGATCTGTTCGAGTCCAGAGGAGACCACTAAGAAGCTCCAAGGGCTGGAACATCTTTGCTCAGGAGCCAAGCTGGGAGAGCTGGAGAAGAGAAGGCTCCAGGGAGACCTGAGAGCCCCTTCCAGAACCTAGAGGGCCTCCAGGAGAGCTGGAGAGGGACTTGGGACAAGGGCGTGGAGTGACAGGACCAGGAGGAATGGCTTCAAACTAACAGAAGGGCAGGGTTAGATTAGATAGTAGGAAGAAAATCTTTACTGTGAGGGTGGTGAGGCCCTGGCACAGGTTGCCAAGAGAAGCTTTGGTTGTCCCATCCCTGAAGTGTTAAAGGACAAGCTGAATGGAGCTTCAAGTACCCTGATCTGGTGAAAGGTGTCCCTACCCATGGCAGGGGGGTCAGACCGAGACAATCTTTAAGGACCCTTCCAACCTAAACCATTCTAGAATTCTGCGAAAAGAAAGTTCCTGAGTGAGCCCATCCAGTTGCTCATCCACATCTTTACCTGCCTGCCTCTCACCACACAAACTGATGGGGCCCTGGCCTCTGACACAGAGACACTGAGACCTGATGTAGAGAAACCAGAGGCGAGTTTTCAAAAGCATCAAGTGCCTCAGGAGCTGCCACACTCACTTACAGCTCATCAGATGTGTTGCCCTCTTGATCAGTAAATCCAGGGAGTTATTTAACACCTACACGGGAGGTTGTTGGGCAAGCTCTCCTTAAGCCCACTTCTACACCCATCCTGCTTGCTGGTGAGACAGCCAGGAGTAGAAGTGTCATGTTCACGTTCCCACACAGTGCTCTCCTGCCCCTTTACCAGGGTGGTGGTGTTTGTATGAGCTGTCAGAACAGTTAGGAAGTGAGCAAGAAAAGAAAACCCAACCCTGCAACACAAGTGTGGCCATGCCTGGGCACCATCCCAGACACCTAATCAGCTCCAGCCCTGCAAAGGCACCCACCATGCCAGGACTTTTCTCAAAGCTGGCTTGTCATCAGCAGGACTCTAAACTTCTACACTCAGTTGTTTTAAAAAAGAGTGTTTTGTAAGAACAACCACTTCCCTTTCAGGGAAGAAAAAAATGTTTTTTAAAACCTCTGGTTTTTACTCCTCTACCTCAAATAAGTCACTGGGTTTGGCATTTCACCCTACAATAGAGTTCACCACCATGTTACCTTCTAACAACATTATCGCTTCATATTACACACTATTAAATGCAAAAAACAGGTTCTTGGAAAAAATAAACTGTGATTAAAACAAGAACACTGAAGGAACATTGATCACTTTCCAACTTTCCAGTTTCTGACTTTCTCTGGAGATGGAAAGTTACGCCAACCGTATCAAACCGATCAAATTCCCTTTGGCTGGAGGGTGACCAGTCTGAGATTTTGCTAGTTTATTTTCAGCCCTCTCCATCAGGAATGGTTTGGGTGCAGCCAACTGTGCCTTGGGGCAGAAGGGGGGGACAAGGCAACACCAGCCTTTGGTGCTCTGCATCGATGATCCCAAAAATCAGCATCCTTTTGACGAAAAGCACAATTTCCCTCCTCTATCTGAGATACAAGCCCACATCTCCTACCTAACAAGAGGGCTGCTAAACCCCAGGCTAGCCCCAAGGCAGGACTGTAAACTTTATTTTATTACTTTATACACTTTTATTACTTTATTATACTTAGAAAACTGATGTGAGACAGAGAGAGAAAGGAAAATGAGTTATTTGGCATTCTTTCATTAGGTGACCAAAGATTTAAAAGTCATCTTTTATTATAGTCACTGAAGTGCTGGCATGCTTATGGCAGTCCATGACATTCAAAGATACAGATGGTCACATCCTAAGCTGGAGGAACTACTACAGACAAGCTGCAGTCCACAGAGCTGTCTTGCAGAAATGCAGTTTATAACCCAGATTCCAGAGGGTTCTGCCATTCCAGTATCTGATCAGTAATGATAACTCTACCAGCCTGGCTCAATCATACACCTAAGGCTCAGTGCAAGCTATTTAATCTTCTGAGCACCATGATTTAATTATACAATTTTTTCCAAAGGAGTCATGCTGTGCTACAAAAAATTCAAGCTGCAGAGTAAAATAGCCTTCCCTCACAAATGCTGGCTGGTTTCTTCTGTTTGCATCAGCTGGACAGTCACACTACCTTTTAGTCTGTTTTCTATTTAAATAGAGAAAGAGCAAGATGTCTTAAAAATAGTAAGAGCAGTAAGCAATGAGGGTAATTAATCTTTACAGCATATTTCCCCGAAGATATGGTGGGTTATAGATCATCTGGAGTCTTAAAAAGACACCTCATTTAATTTTACAATGTTTTTGTGGAGTTGTTGGCACAGATATAACAACTGCTCCTAAGTGTTTTTCAGATATTCTGACCCAAGAACTAAATCTAAGGCTGACAATGCATGTATTTTACTTTAACTTAAAGCCAGCATTTATTAAATATCACAGCTACTGTAAAGTCACCACTTTTCAGCCCAGGTGCAACTGCTGGAGTCTCCACTGTATTTGGCTCAAAGTTTCAATTCCTTTTCCAAAAAGTATCTCAGGAATGAGTAAAACTTTGCAGCTGATGTCAAACAACAGGCATTACCACCTCACGTGCCTCTTACAAAGAAACCACAATAAAGCACCGGTCCCAGCAGAAACTTGAGCAGGTTTTTAACCAGAGTAACTCCAAAGACAGTGAGTTATGGCTGGAGACCAGGGTGATTAAAAAAGGTCTCATCAAGCTGCTACTGCTTCAGTTCTCCCTTCATAGCTATGCTTTGAGACATCTTTCCCACCCTCCCCCATGTGTTGCCAAAGTAAAGCCCATCTATAATTTATCTATTTCAGACAAGTTATGCTGATGCATAATTTACAACAGCTTGCAATTTCCCTATACAGTAAGAGAGAAAGATAATTATAAGGCATTTGCAGTCTTGGGGACACATCATCAGCAGGTGTAAAGTAAAACCAAAGCATTGAGCTCAGCACCAAGACTGTCTGGAGGGATGGGGGACCTTTGTGAGCTCTTCAGCTGTGCAGATCCTTTATGGCCTTGGGCTGGAGGAGATACCTCTTGCACTGTTCTCACCACCCAGCTCCACAGTCCTTCTGGGGGCTCTGGCATCTGTTACAGAACTTCAGCTCAATGCAGGGATGTATTCTTGGCCATTTCTTGCCTGCTCCATATGGTGGGTACCCCCATCCTCCCCACTGCCCATGGTTCTCAAGCTGCTGCTGCTCTCTTGTCTCAGCAACAGCTGAGTCAGGTGTATCTCTCCTACAGCAACACCTTGAATGTTTTCTCTTCACCCTTCCCACAATTTGGAACTTGTTCCCATGGCCTCATTCAGAATGAACTTGAGTTTATGGCCATAATGAACTTGAATTTATCTGTAAAGTAACACTGATCAATGCTGGGCCATTGCCATTGTCCTATTCCTTGGGAAGTTGTTCGTGTCTCCAAAAACAAGGTGGCTGTGTCTCCACGACACCACTATTTGTTCCTGCAGCAAACAATTCTGCAATGAGGCAGGGCAAGAGAAAACAGACTTTTTTGTAGGAAACTCAGGCTGGTTTCCACGGTGGGAAATTGGTCCCATTCTTGAAGAATTTGGAAATTGTGGTGTTAGTCTGCAGCAGCAAAGTCTGAAATACCTAGGGGGGACCTGGCAGAAGCTTTGCACTGCTTATGTTTTCAAAATCCTAATTCCAAGAGGAAAGAGGAAGAAGCATTAGCATAAGTATTGATTGTGCATGCTTCATGTTTTCCCCCATGTTGCTTTTTCATGGCCTGTTTTTCAAGCAGCAGCAGATTGTTAATGCTCCCCATCAGCAAGCCACGATGGACTTGCTTTCAAATTTGGCAGCTGTCAACTCTTGCTCTGCAACCATTTTATCCTGCTTTCTGCTGAGGGCTGGTTTTGAGTTGCTTTTCTGAGACCCAAGCGTCCCACCTGCACAGGCAGCTGCATTTCTGGGCTTTGGGGTATAAATCAGTGCTTGTAGGTGATGAGGAAGTGAGTGGACACATGGGAGTCACTCCGCAGTACAGTACAGAAGTGTTTTCAGAAGCAGTGGTTCATTTTGGAGGAATGTCACCTTCCAGGTGTTTCTGTCAAGAGCTGGGACTCATCTCATTTCAGACAACTGCAAACATCCTGAGGGTCTTTCAAATACATCAGATAAACAGACATGTGGAAGCTTCCATGCTTTTCCACCAAGGGCAGAGGGAGCTCAGATATTCCCCTGCATCCTCATCAAGTGGGATTTATTTAGGTACAGAACTGAAAGCTGCAAAGATCTGGATTTCTGGAAGACCCAAGTCGAACAAAAATGGTGCCCAATGGAATTCTGTTTATCCAACAGTACCATCTTGCTGTCCTCTGCCACCTGCAGTCACCTTGCCTTTTATCTCTGCATGGACTGTAATATTTGTGGAAAATACTTATGAACTTTTTTCAGATCAGGTAGTTTTTCTCTGAGGTCAAGCAGCAAGCACTCAGCATTCCGGATCTGGCCCAGTGCAAGCCCTGACTGGGTCAGGATGAAATCAGCACTTTGCACACACCCCTCCCTTGGCTTTCTGTTTCCTTTGGATCTCAATGGTTTGGACCCTACTAGACCATGGTCACCCACACACGGTCACCACCACTGAATGTGGTGCCCAACAGCGTCGTGGATGCTGAGAAACAGGCTGATGGCAACAACCACAGGGGTCTTTCTGGGGATGGCTCTGGTCAGAACTTCACACCTCTTGGCACAGACAAATATTGCTCCCAAACCAATAGAACTCCCCGTGTCCCAAAAACATCACCTCTCCCACCAAAACCCACAATGCACATACCTGCCCTGTATTCCTTATGGAAACCGCTACAGAGCTCCAGGGCAATTTTAGGTGCATTGTTTGCAAATTCTGGGCCTGCCAACCCAAGGCCCATACTTTTTCCCCCTGAAGTCCCCCCAGAAGACAGCTGAGCCATACCTCCTTGAGGACCAGCACGCACTTGCCAGGCCCGACAGACTGAGGTAGCTCTGCGATCCTGCCTTTGTTCAAATATGGACCTGAGAAGCAGCGGTGGTTGATGTAGAGCTGGGGGCAGCAGTATCTCCCATTGATGGTGCCTGCAAGCAGAAAGCAGCATTGACGTGCCTGTGGCACTTCTTTACAATTAGTCAAGGGCATTTCTTCCTCCTCCCCAATGTAGGAAGGAAGGGAGAAGAGTTAAGGAGGCACAGAACTCCTCCTTGGAATAGAGGGTGGACAAGTCTCTGCTACTCCCATTTGTCCAACATGAGAAAAGCAAGCGTTTTTCATAGTGACTGATTTGGCTGCACACCCTGCTGAAAGGAGAATGGAGAAAGGATCTCATTCATGACAGCACCCACAGCTCCTTCATTACTCTCACTGCAGATGGACACGAGCAACTCAGCTGCAGCCTGCTAGAAAGGGGCTGTATGAACTGACTCTCACAGACAAGGAATCAGCTCAGGGAGAAAATTCAGGTGGAGAGCCACAGAAACCCTCTTCAGCTCCTGTCCAAGCTGGTGAGCACTGCAGTGCCATCCCCCTGACCCAACATGGGTCTACAGAGCAGTTTTCCTTGTCTGGGTTAATTACTCTGGGCTCCTTTACAGCCCATGGAGAGAAATGGGTACTTCTAGATGTGGTTCATATGCCATCAAAGGGGTTATCCGCTTTTTTGGTTATCATTCCCAAAAAAATCCCCTTTATCCCCAGTTGATTGCAACAGAGCCCTGGGATGTTGGCTCCAATGCCAATGCATGTCCCACAGACTGCTGAAAAAAAAAGTGAGTTAAATCCTGCCCCTCCTGCTGAGCCTATGCCATTAACTGGATGAATATTGCACTTTCAGACCTTCCTGCCATTGCTAAAGGGGAGAAAAACTTGCCTTTAGCAGAAGCAGCAGCCATGCCACACAGCCCTGATGCTCACACTGGGACCCATTAAGAACTGGTGTATGCAATTTCATTGATGCCAATTAACAAGTCACATCCATCTCCACCAGGGCTTCATCAGCCTGGCCCTAACATCCTTAGCTGAAATGGGCAAGCTCCAGAGGAACTCTGATAGCCCCAGCAAGACACATGGAGGACCAGAGCCTCACCTGCTGCACATCAGACACTCCTCACACTCCTGGAGGGTTCACACCATTTTACACCCCCAGAGGATGTGGTTCCATCCCCCCACGCACATGACAACTCACTCCCTTTTTGGGATCATCCCCCTCCACACATGCAATGGGTCCTTGAAACAAAGGTCTTACCTGTTGTGTCTGGCTGAGGGACCGGGCAGGGGTCATGAGGTATTTTCTCAACAGGCACTGTGGATGGTAACCTGTCAAAGAGCAATCTGGTGTAACTAATAGTGTTAGACAGGACAGAAGGCCAGAACCAGCCCTCAGGATGGACCAAAAGATACACCAGCACCTGCCTGGGCTGAGGAGTGGAGATACCTCAAACAAAACCCCAGTTCCACAGGGTTTATCACAGCCCAGGGCCAGGGTATTGCAGAAGAAGGAGACAGATCCACCCCTCCTCCAAAAATATACTCTGACTTGTGAGCTTTAGCCTGTCAGGCTGCAAACATTCTCACTTAAATCCCTTAAATTCTAGTTTCTACGAACTGCAAGGGCTAGATAGGGAAATGCCCTCCTGGTACGTGTCCATCTTCCCTAAGCATCCCTTACTGGCCATCAGATATGGGCTGCAAAGCCCCAGCCAACCAGTAAAACAATTTCTGTGGCAGAGACTTTCTAACAAGTATTTTGGATTTAAAAGAATCCTCCTGTCAACTGTGCTATAGTGTCTGGACAGTAGCTAGCAAAGCTGCTTTGTATTATCCCCCCTGGAAGTCCTGATGCATTCCTGTAAAAATATCACCTTAAATAACAAAAACTTACTGCTTTTCTGGTTGCACAACTGCAATTCTTCTCTTCCTTCGCACTGCAAAAACGAAGCAAGGAAGAAAAAAATCATTTCTTACCCTTCTGTCCCATAAAGTGCACCCAGAATGCATAAAAAGCTGTGCAAATGCACTGACTATAAAAAGACTTCCAACACAATGAAATGGTACTTAATTACTATCACCATCTTTCCTTGGTATTTTTTAACTAAGTCACTACATCATTAAAACCTACTTTAAAGATGTAATAATACATTTAATCTTTCCTCTGGAATGCTAATATTGTGTTTTATGGGATGAGTATAAAAGAAAAAATTAAAATAAAAACACAAATATTTTTCCATACAGCAACACATATGGATAAGATTACATTTTACAAGCATGATTACCTCCAGCATAATTTATCCCTTGCTATAAATTGCGATAAGGCTGCATAATGTTGCCATAGCAGTATTCTCCCAAATTAGGCCCTGGCTGCCTGATTTTTAACTTAAGCATATTTAACTCTTCCAAAGGGTTGACACATTTTAAAATTTGCCTTTCAGATGCTAATTAATATAAACAGTGAGGTTAATTTTTCACATGGTGGCTTGAGATTCAGGTTGGGTAGTTTGGAATGGGAGAGCAGTACCAAACCACTGAGATCTCCTGAACTTCCTTCAAATGCAAATGGAAAGGAAATTTGTCTTAATATGCACTGGAGGCATTAAAAACACTGTGGGCTTAATTGTGCTGGGAGAGATTCAAATTCAACACTAGGAAAACCTCTGAGTTTGTAAGGGTCATGAAATAAGGGGACAGATACCCTGGGAAGGAGCAGGAACTCCAACACAGAAGGGCAAAAAGTATTTTTCAATTTAGATGGAGCAGGTCCTATTTTGGAAAGGAGCACCTGGATAGCCTCTTTATGTTCTTTCCACCCTATATTTTATGATTTTTCTTCCCAATTTGAGGGTTTTATCCCTGATTCAGCTGCCCAAGTGAACTTGGCTCAGTGCAACAAAATCTGGTTTCTCTCTGACAACCCCATTGCCCAGAAATCCCTTTTCAAACCTATAAGCTACTGTGCAATCCCAAAGCATGTAACAGCCTTCCCCAGCACAAACAATCCCATTTTTGGAGGGACTTATCACAGAGACAAGTACAAATTGCCTAATTCCAGTCTGGTCACTAATTAGACTTATTACTATTTATTACAGTACACTTACAGCCTGGTTATTAATCTGGTAGTTAGGTTGGTAGTTTCAAAAGTGGGATTATAGACATAAGACAAACTACCTGGCAGATCCACTGATATAATAACACTGCTATAATATAAAGACCTCTGCTTGAGGTCTCCATGTACTTACAAACAGCTTTGTGTGGTGGAGTCAGGTTATAAGCATTCGCCTCGCACCAGCCCACGGGGAAAATGTCCATGGACTCTACATCAACTATGTACTCTGGAGAAGGCATCTGTAAACCTATAAACACAAATTTAGAATGTGATTTAGACACGGGGATACCAAGCTGAGAGCCATTCGAGCATTCATCACGAACCAAGGGAAGCGAACGCTGGAACGTGTGAAAATAAATCTGCTCCCCTGCACCAAAATCAGGCACCATTTCTTCTCCAGTTCTACACAGACAGCAATCACAGAGCTGTTGCATTTACAGGGCCATGTGAGTCAGAGGAAAACCCCATTAAGAGCACTGTAAGGGTGTGCAGTGAAGCAGCCAAAAACCAGTAAGGTTAAAGATGCATGACTTTCTCCAACAAAACAGCCTGATTGACCCTTGGATTTTTTGTGGCCTTGCACAAGTGACTTTAGCAGGATTTGTTGGGTGCTTGGTCTTAATGCTGAGAGAGTGCATAGGGACTTTAACAGGATGCTAGCTGATGTGACAGAAAGGATTTTAAGTCCCAATGTCTCCCTGAAGCTTTTTTGTGTAGTTCTGCCCTCGAGCCACTGTTTTTAAGGGGGGGAGACAGCCATTCTTCTGTCTAGAAGTGCCATGGATTATTATCCTAGAGCTCCTCATTGCACATGAAACAAGAGTTGATCACCCAGCAAGGAGACAGAGATCTCTGGCACCATACTGACTCTGAAACTTCACTGAAAGTCTCTGTTTAAAGCAAATCTCTTCCAGCCTGGTTATTATGTCTCCTTTAGAAGACACTCTCCTATCTTTATGTCCAATTTACCACATTCTGGGATTTTCTGGCTCACAGATTCGTAGAATCACTTAAGCTGGAAATGACCTTTAAGATCAGAGTCCAACAATTAACCAGCACTGCCAAGCCCACCACTAAGCCACTTCTCCAAACACCACATCTACCTGGTTTTTTGAACACTTCCAGGGATAGTTATTCCACCACTTCCCAGGGAAACCTGTTTCAAAGCCTGACCACCGTTTCAGTGAAGAAATTTTTCCTAATTTTTCTCCTAATTTTCCTATTTTCCACTCAAATGCCATTGCAGCAAACGAAAATACTCCCGCTGGCTTTGAGTTCTTCTGAAAACAACTCTGCATCCTGAGTCAAGACACCATTTAATTACCCCAGTCCAAGTTCATCTGTGCTGGCACAGCCAGGCCAGCAGCTTCACCCCCTTCTGCCAATTCCACCCCAGGACCTACAGCTCCAGCACCAGCATGAGGTGATCTCCTAATGAAGGAGACCAAAGGCTCAGCAGCTTTCCTTGCACCATCCTCGCCTTGGCATCTGTTACATCTCTGCCTCCTGCTCAAGGCAGCAGTGTTTGACTGTGCACAGCCACATGACTACAGGGAGCTTCCCACTAATGACTGTTCATCAAGGGTTTGTGGTGTAATTGAAGCAGTAATTGAACTTTGTGATGGGAACAGCATCGGGGCTGAGACGCAGCATTTGGATTGATCTTTTCTCTAGAAATAAACTTGTTGCACTCTGAGAGTGTGTGGATGCACCAAAACCCAAAGGAAGCAGGAAAATAGGTGCTGGTACCCACAGTGCTAGAGGAAATAATTAAAAAATGGAATCATGATGTCTACATAGATTCAGGGGTGTCTTCATGGTGTTTCTCTGAGCCCTGCACCATATTCACGCATTATACACTGAAAATACAGTCTCCGTTTCACTGGGATATGGGGAAGGGAAGAGACTGGGATGAAAGCATATGGTACAGGATACAACTTGCTGAAGGTAAGATCTCAGCAGCTAGCACTCCCTGCAAAACCATTTCCCTCCACAAGAAAATACCACGAGGTCAACTGCTCAGTTTGAACCTCATGAAAGCTGCAACCTCCAGTGGGGAAAACATTTTCACCTAAGGAGAAAACATTTTCACCTGACACCACAAATCCAGCCAAGGAACCAGTGTGGGAATGGCCGAAGTCAGTGGAAAAACATGCACCAAGTGGGCAAGCCATGGATCAAACCCTGAAGAGAGCAAGAAATCAACACAACACAGTCCCCACTGAAATTTCACCAGGTCTGAGAAAATCCACTATTTTCATTATTGCAATGATATTATTTTGACCAAATGGACTCTACGCTGTTAGAGGTGTTTCCCAACCTTAATGATTCTGCAATTCTAAACTCTGCTAAAAATAAACAGATAAAATGTACTTCTGTGCTTGCAGGCAACAAGAGATGTGACATGAAGGGTCTTTTCCAACCAAAATGGTTCTGTGACTCCATGAGCATTCTGAAGTTTACAGCTGCAGCCACCCTGACAAGAAAGGAAGCACCATAATGTCTGTTCTCCTGCAACACCCCTCTTCCTCTTTAAGGCATATTCCCAGCTACTCTGTCCTCCCTGGCACTGCCTCTGCCCTCTGGCAACTGATAACCCTGCCTTCCCCTTCCAACATCCTACTCCTGCCTTTGGCTTCACTCATAAAAGTGGCAAACAGCTTGTTCGAGACTCATTAGTTTCATTTGCTGCATTTTACACCACCATCTTCTCAGAGTAAGAATGTCCACGAGACTTGGGAGGTTAAATGGAAAAAGAAAAGGGAGATTGGAAATAGGGTGGGGAAAACTTCTGGGACCTGCTACGATTATTATAGGATGGGGAGAGCAGCAACTCTGGGAAAATGTCAAAGGGGAAATTAAGGGAAAACTCCCTGGAGAAGTGATTAACAAAAGGGTTTTCCTCAAAATTCCTAGGCTGTGCAGAGAGTGTACATTATTACTTGTATAAATTCGCACCAGAAAGCTTCAGCTTTCAAATCTAAAACGAACCAGTAAAAATTAACAATGCAGATGATGAGTAATAAAGTAGTGGAAAGTGCCGGGATGCGCCGAGCATCCCATCAGTCCTGGGCTTCTCCTCCACCACGGGGGAACTATACTGCTGCTCATTAAATGCTTGCCCTGAAGTTTACAGAGTTTTTGCTACTGTACAAAGTGTGATTTATTAGGCAATGTTCCCTCGTGTCTGGCTCGACGCTGCTTAACTACCACGTCCTGGTTTATGGCTGCAGTTTGGGCTGTCAGGCAGCGAAACTGGGAGGGCAACAATGAAAGCTTCAGACGTGCCCATGATAAATGGTGGGACCCGAGGTCTTCAGCGAGGGGCTCCCATGGTAGTTGGGGAGTCTTGCTGCTTCCAGAATATAAATAATCAGTTAGAAACAACAGTGTATTAATGGAGCCAAAAAAACACGCCACAAGTTCAAGCCACATTTATTTTACAACTCTGCAAGCTGTGTTTTGTTGTGGGGTATTTTTTTAATGCCTGCTTTTAGCATAACTGTGCATACTGTAGTGATGTATTTCTACAGCAGCAAAGACTTCTTTTTATTTTTGCAGTCTTTTGCATCTTTTCCTTTTACTACAGATCATTCTATCCCCCGTATTGAGATATAAACCAAGCATAAAGCATCTATATATCAGAACTCACAAGACAAGGAGATGCACACAGGTTTGGTTTTTTTATGGTAAGTTGTGAAAAACATCCTTTAAGAAATTAAAAGAGTAAAAGGCAGGGAGAAAGAGATGAGGGAGGGAAGCAAGGTGGGTGTATGTGGTCCTCTCCCTGCCTCTATTCACATCTTATGCATATAAATGTGAAAGCACCTGATCATTTAAGAAGGAAAGTTGCCAAAATGGGTCAGATTCCTTGACCAGATGGGTGGAATTTCAAACAAACATTGATTCCTGCTCTTTAACAAAAACATTTGCCCTGTGTCCAGACCAGGCTGCACGAGCTGTTGCTGCCTTGAATTAGAAGGCAACCAGTTATTTTGGAGCAAAAAAACAAGACCTGCTATTGCAAAGAGCTCTACCAAAAGCAAAAACTCAGGAGGAATCTCTCTTTAGGTGGCAATTGAGTTCAACATCTCCAAGAATGGAATTTATCCTGGAGTTGTCAGGAAAGCCTTGTCTGCCACAGTATACTGTTTTTGTAGAGCTGAACTCCACTGAGCATCAGCCTTTCCTTTGTTTCAGAGCAAGCTGCTGGCACAAATGAGATACTTTGGGTAACCTGGCAGTGTTTTTACTAACTTTAAGAGCTTTGATTAGAGACCTTGCCTATTGTCCAAATTGCACAGGATATAGTCAGGTGCTGAATGTGCTGAAATAATTCTTTGCTTATTACAATTGATGCAGAGTGATGTTGGAGGTGATGTGCCAGATGATGAAGGAGCAATACAGGTAGTATCAGCCTTGCTTTCACTGTCCTCCAGACCCCAAATATGGAGAGCTGAGTATCCTGCTGCAGAGGGAAGGTGGTCTTTTGTGCAGATCAGGCTTGAGTTTTCATCTCACACAGGATTTCTCTAAGAACCCCTTGTCTCAACCCCAGTTCCTCTGTTCTTACCTGAAATCATGTGCTCAACTGTGTTTTGTACTCACATTAAACATTTTTTACCCTGACTGGGCCACTGGAAATGCCTTTGCCACGTTCATGGTTCTCCAGAAAAAATCAAGTAAGTATACTACAATTGTAGCTGATGCTGACACAATTAATATTGATTTCAGAGGAACACTGAAGCTTTTACATCCCTTGTAGATGAAGTCAGTAGCTTCAGACATGGGCGAAAATTAAACTGTGTTGTGACAATGACAGATGCTACAACAACTTTATGGTTTATCACAGTGCCCATCAAAACACTTAAATGAGCATGGCTTTCTGCTCTATGTGACTTTCCAAATCACAGTTTTTAATGCAACAGTAAAAAAATTGCTGTGTTGTTCTCAATTACACATTGAAAAGGGAGGGAGGGAGGGAGGGAGGGAGGGAGGGAGGGAGGGACGGAGGGAGGGAGGGAGGGACAGAGGGAAGG